>JAJJKE010000086.1:0-149085 GCA_022376655.1 Xylariomycetidae sp. FL0641
GCTACCATTCGCGAACCCCCAGTGCGACCTCGATGATAAGCCAAGTCGACCGCAACAACATGAGATCTATCCACCATGTCTTGGAGGGTGGTCCACACAACCCACCCATCAAGAAAAACATGAAGTTCGTGAATACGTTTACCGGTATCGCGCCTGAAGGTGTCCTCGGCGAAGATGATGGTAGAGGTTCCAGCCGAAGCAATGCCGGTTCAGCGCGCGGATCAGGGCGTCACCCCCACCATCCAGGTCGTTGGGGTCGTAATAACGGCAGCAGCCACCTTTCCTTGTTCGACCAAGAGTCGCCGTTTCCCAGCGCTGGGAGAGCTAAGTTTTCCGGCATAAGCTCCCGGCAGTCATCCAACCCCCCGAGCCCTCGGTTTGCCAATAGTCGAAATTGGGTGACCAATGGGAAAAGACAGATGACGCTCCCCGGTAGCTACGATATGGACGATACGACGGGCGCCGACGATGAGCGCACACCGCTTCTTGCCCCTGGCACGGCTAGATCTGCTCGTTCGACCCGAAGCCGACGAAGCCAGCTCCATCGGAATTTGGAGGCCCAGACATACCACCGCCAGGCCCCCTCGTTTCTCAATCGATTTGCCAGCTGTCTGGTGCTGACCGTGATGCTCCTACTCGTCATTACCGGAGCCATTGGATTCATGTTCGCCACATCCCAGCCGTTGACGGATATCGAGCTCGTCAAGATTGGCAACGTTCTTGCCAGTGAAACAGAGTTGATGATGGACGTAACCGTCAAGGCGCACAATCCCAACGTCGTCGTGGTTATGATCGATTCCGCGGACTTGGAGGTATTTGCGAAATCCCCACATGCTGGCGACGAGTCGCAATGGTGGCGCCATCCTCATGGAGACGAACTCGGCATTTTGGACGATCCGAAGAACGACCCGCCCATCATAGACGACCCGCCAACGGATGACAGCTCGCCCAACATGCGCCTTGGCAACATTCTGACTTTCGACAGCCCACTATCCTACGAGGGCTCGTTCTTTCAATCCGGGATCTCAACGTCCACGGGTGAGCTCCGTCTTAGCCAACCCGGCAATGGAACAGATAGTGGCACCGAGCGCTGGGAGCGCATCATATCGGAAGAATTCACGTTGATCGTCAAGGGCGTGCTTAAGTACACTTTGCCCCTGAGTCAACGGGTTAGGAGCGTTGCCATTTCAGGCAAGACGACTGTCAAACCAAACTCGGCAAACGACCCATCACTCCGTCCCAACAGGACGGAAGTCGAATTGTATTGACCTCACGAGGACATGGGCAAGCCCACCCGTCATTCCTTCTTTTTCTGCCTTTTGTGTGATTCTGTATATTGAGCGAGCATGGCATGGCATCACTGGAGCTTTGGGCGTTGGATCTACCCCTTTACTGTTCAAGTCAGGGGGGGCGGAGCTTTGGGTTACAGGTCTGACAGACCGCGCGATCCTATTCATTTGCTTTTTAATCATCTATTTCGGCATCGGTGTTTTCTTCATGCCTTCCCCAAAAAGAATTGAGTTTCAAATTGAGACAGTAGTCCGAAGCCGTCACAGAGCTAGGCCGACTACTTGTACATAGGCTGGAATTAGAGAAATGGGCACACGGTCCGCCATTGGGACCGCGGCAATCCGCCAATCATGTTCTCTTTCTTTCTCTTCACCAGGGTGCCGTGGCATAGAAGATATGGGGTGCTTTTACGAGCTGACAACGATAGACTGAGTGTGGCGACTACTACTACATTGCTTACCACCGGGCCTGATATTCAAGACGAAGGCAGAGTCCGCATCCTTTGTATCTGTAACGAGAAGGTCTCTTACGACTTCAGAAGGAGTCAAGAGATGGAAGAATTGGGTCAGCTGCGTCTGGTCCGGCTATCAGGCAGGTTTCTACCTCATCGCGCAGATGCTGAAGAGGCCGATGGAAACGAGCGGGAGAGTCGAGGGCACGGAGTGGGTGTCAGAGACTCGAGCAACCCTAGCTACTTGTCAGATAGCTCGCCTGCCCCTGTGGCATGCGTAAAGATAAGAAAGAAATTGAAGTCAAAAAATCCAATGGGCTTCCTTCGTGATTGTGGCTCTACTAGGTATACCGGTGATCAGCCGCATCCAGTTCAACGAGAAAGAGCATTGCCAGGCAAGCGATAGACAGTTTTGGAAAACAAAAGCTCGGAATTACCTATGTATCCAACATCTGATTGTATTGGAAAATGCCAACCAGGCGCTAGGTACGGATTCCATTCCGGCGTAGGGCCCCGCCGCGTCGTACAGGACCATGCAATTGCAACGGCTTCAGGATCCTCAGACGCGCGACCTCGAAGGGTTGGGAAGCATCGAGAAGTCGTGATTACTCCAGGTCACGGTCTCTTCACGCCCGGTTAAGCGGCTTGGTATCCCATATTGATCAATCTATCATTTATTTGTCGCTGTTTCGGCGTTACCTGGGGACTCGGTAGCTGCGGCACCCACGTAGGACCGACCGTTCTTCACATCAGCCAACCAGGTCCGGGTGCCAACTACTAACTACTACATGCTGCTGCTGCTGCTGCTGCTGCTGCTGCTGCTGCTCCCTACCTAGGTACCGACGCAACCTACTGCAACTCGGCCGACACCAGGTTCAGGATCTCCTCGACGCCCTTGCGGGCGTTGCGGGGGTTCTTGGCGACGGCGGGCCAGACCTCGCCGTGGCGGGGCTCGACGGAGAGGCACTTCGAGACGACCTCGGCGCGCTTGTCGGGGGTGCCGTGCTCGGCCAGGAAGCGGAGGTACCAGGCCCAGGCGTCGCCGTTGTCGGGGTCGCGGACGAGGGCCTTCTCGAACCAGGCCTGGGCCTTCTCGAGGCGGCGCTCGCCCCAGAAGATGCGCGCCACCGCCACCAGCAGGGTCGGGTCGTTGTCGACCTCCTTGATGGCCTCGAGCGCCCGCGGCTTGCGCTGCGGCCGCGCCGTCAGGTGCCAGATCTTCTCGCTCCACAGCGGCCCCTGCTCCGGCTTGGGCACCTCGCGCAGCGCCCGCTCCATCAGCGACTCGGCCTGCTTGGCGTTGCCCGCCCGCCGCTCCAGCCGCACCGACTCGCACCACAGCTCCGCCGACTTGGGCACGGCGAAGCGCGCCCGGTCGAGCACCGACCGCGCCTTCGGCAGCTGGCCCAGCTTCTCCTCCAGGCGCGAGTACAGCAGCCAGAGCGGCACCGAGCCCGGCACCGCCTTCACCCCCGTGGCGTAGGCCTCGCGCGCCTGCAGCATCTTGCCCAGGTCTTCGTAGATCTGGCCTTTCATCATCCAGAGCTTGGGGTAGGTCGGGAACAGGTTCAGGGCTTGCTGGACTAGGTCCAAGGCCGCCTCCAGGTCGTTCAGCTGGCGCTCGAAGGCGACGCTCTTCATCCAGACACGGTCTGTCGGTGCCTCTTGACGGGCGGTCTTGAGCAGATCCCGTGCTTGCTCGATCTGGCCGGTCTCCGCCTCGAGCTTAACGGCGGCAAGCCAGATGTCCTCGTTGTTGGGATTCTGCTGGAATGCGCGAGCGAGGGTACGACGCGCGTTGTCGACTTCTCCGGCTTGCCATCTTTCCTTCGCCAGCATCATCCACAAGATCTCGCTGCGCGGGACGGCATTGACGGCCTTCTCGAGAACCTGCCACAAGTCCTCCTTCGACCCGTGATTGCGCTCCAGGTCTGCAGCAGCCAGCCATATTGTCTTGCTTGTGGGGAAGACACGCAGTGCGTAGGCGTAGATAGCTCGCGCCGTTTCGTACATCCCCCTATTAATGGATCCCCGAGCATCGTCCAGCCATGTGTCCTTTCGATCATCATCTTCATCGAGCCCGTAACCAAGTGTCTCCCGTATGATGCCGGTACATGTGATAATGGCTCCCTCTTGTTCGCATTTCTCGGCTTCGGCAATCCAGTCTTCTCGTTTCGGCATCGCGTGTTCCTTCACGAGCACTTGTGCCGCACGTTTCATGACGTTGTTCTTTTCTCCCTGCCCAAGCTGCTCCTGTAATCTGGCAGCTGCGATCCAAATCTCGTGAGATGTCGGACAGTGCTTTCGCGCCTTGTTGAGAACCTTTTGCGCGTTTTCGGGACTCTCTAGACGGGCTAGGGCCAGCCACAAGTCGACTGAGCCAGGGATAAGTTCCGTGGCCTTCGCGAGTAGGAGTCTGGCATCGTCTGGGTCTTCTTCCAGGTTGACAGCTTCTTTCCACAGTGCTTCGGACGCTGGGATATGGTCCAACGCAAGTCGAATAACTCTCTTTTTGGATCGAGCATCGTCTTCCAGCTTCATTGCCTCAACCCACAGACGAACCGAGCTGTTGTTTTTCTCGATGGCTCTCGCGGCGATGATTCTGGCGTTACGTTTGTCGTTCAGCCTGATGTTCTCGAGCCAGACGTCAATGCTTTTTGGACAGTGTTCACAGCCACGGGATATGACGTTTCGGGCGGCTACTATTTTGCCTGCTAGTTCCTCCAGACGAGCTGCAGCTACCCACCCGGGACCATTGTTCGGGTTCGTTTTGATGACCGACTCCAGCAATTCCCGCACTCGGTTGATATCACCAACTTGGGCAGCGCTTTCAGGTAGTTGGGACTTCTCGAGACTCGTAAGGTAACCTTTCGGGTCGACGCTTGTGGCACTGCCGGCCGTGGTACTGGTGCCATTCTGCGTTGCTTGATCAAGCCTGACCTGGAGGACTTTGTCTCTGGCCTGACCAATCTTGGCGAAATTGGTCATGGTGCCATCTTGTGTACTCGCAGCACCGTCGTCGCTGACTGTCGTCCCCAGTTCGCCCGCGGTGCCGGCCGACGCGAGCACGCTATCTGGCACGGCATAGAAACGTTGCTGCCTGGCCTGCTTGCTTCTCCTGTTCTTGCCTGTGAGGTCGCCGACTTCAGGCAGGGCGGCCCACTCTTCCTCGGTTATACTCTCTAGGCCTCTCTTCAGGTCGGCGAATTGTTGTTGGATCTTGGGGTTTTTGCGCTCGTATTCCTCTTGCTCGGCTTTCTCGCGTGCTTCCCTATTCGTATAAAAACAACGGTCGGTAATCTGTTCGACTAATACTTGGGATGAACTGTGAACGAGCTGGGTAGTGAGACGGGAGACGGAATTGACTAACCTTCTGGCTCTGCGACGCCTGTCCATTTTCTCATCAACCTCGCGATAGATCCGGTCGGCCTCGTCGTCATCCTTGTCGTAGACGCCTCCCGCAAAAAGCCCTACTTCACTATCGGGATCCTGGTATCTCTCGTCATTGTCGTTCTCGTCATCCTTCTTCCCTCCTGCTGCATCGCCAAACCCTAGCTGCGCGGCACGTTTCGCAAGAGCCTCCTTGATCTGGTCTTCGGAGGGACCTTCTCTCGCTGGTCCCAGATCTGATCGCGTGGTAAAGCCCGTAGCACCACGTCCGAGACCAGCTACGTAGTTCTCCGGCGCAGGCTGGGACAGAAAGTCGCGTCGTCCCGTCATCGTGTACTCGTGGGCGCGGTGCGCCGCTGGAGATCGCTCGAGGGCAGCGCCCCAATCTGGGTGTTCGAATGAGGCGGGATGACGGTGGTTAGCTTGTGTGGTAGCTCTCGGTCGCGCAGGGCGATCTGATGATGTATGTGGGTGTAAGGCGGTGATGGTTGATTTGGCTGAAGCTGGAAGGATTGCGCCGCGGCAGCGCGACACCTGAAGTTGAACAGCGGCTTGTAGACATGGGGTCTCGATAAGATAAGGTAAGAGAGGTGCTAGTGCGCGTACTGTAATTGGAGGTACGGAATCCATGCCCCACTGTAAACTTACTGTATGGTCAGCCACACCACCGAAAAAGTTCACTTGGGACGGCACTGCACCCAATGCACCCATTCATCCACTGTCCCTTCTACCCCCCCATCCTCGAGGAGATATTCGAACCTGACGGTGTACTACCGCGGGCGTGCTGTTTTTACTGAGTCATCCTATTCTTTGCCCCAGTCTCGCATCGGTCAACATCTCATTTCGCACCTGCAAAGATGGGGAAAGCGAAGTCGGCCAAACGGGGTGGCGCAAACTCGGGCCCGTACGAGCGGCCATCTAAGCATCCCGCTGCCAACAATGTCTTCAAGTTCAACAAGGACTTTGGGTACGTGGCTTTGCCTCCTGGTAGATGATGGCATTATGACTGATGCATACAATAGACAACACATTCTGAAAAACCCCGGCATTGCAGAAGCAATCGTCGCAAAAGCGTATCTAAAACCGACCGATGTCGTTCTTGAGGTACGCCCCGATCTGGGTGCCCCTGCTGCAGACAAACCTGGGTGAGATTTGCTAAACTCCGCCTAGGTCGGTCCTGGTACCGGTAACTTGACAGTCAAGATATTGGAACATGCCCGGAAGGTCATCGTGAGTCCACATGCATTGCGACTACAGACAGCTCGTTTACTAACGGACTCACGCAGGCTGTGGAAATGGATCCGAGAATGGCCGCCGAAGTTACGAAGAGAGTGATGGGAAAGCCGGAGCAAAACCGGTTGCAAGTCATCCTAGGAGATGTTATCAAGCAGGACCCCTTGCCCCAGTTTGACGTGAGCCCCCGCCCCCCTGCTGCCTTGAGAGAATGCCACTGACAGAGTTACCAAAGGTCTTGATCAGCAATACTCCCTACCAGGCAAGTTCACCCCAAATATCGTCACATGGATCAGTCAGCTGGAAATTGACTTGAGACCCGCGAGATTTACCCCCGGCATGAGTCTAACGCCTTGTTTAGATCTCTTCACCGTTGGTGTTCAAGATTCTGAGCCTTCCTCAACCACCGAGAACATGCGTTCTCATGTTTCAACGTGAATTTGCCATGAGATTGGTAAGTTATTGACGAAACCCCTGTTGCTGTTGTTTCCATTTCGTAATCTCACCAGATTGATATATCGCATGAGCTAACACGGTGGCAGTATGTGATGAACACCCCATTTGGCCCCTATTCGAGAATGCAATACCCCTCGTATCTCTTGAATCAAGGGCATATCTGCATCACGAACGCTTTACTGACACGTTGTAGGACTGCGCGACCTGGCGATGCCTTGTATTGCCGTCTTTCAGTCAACGCACAATTCTGGGCTAGTACGTGATCTGAACTGAGGCACACGGTTTGCTGCTATACTAAACTGCGGTTAGAAATCACCCATGTCCTTAAAGTTGGACGAGCCAACTTCCGACCTCCGCCCCAAGTGGACTCGAGCGTCGTAAGGATAGAGCCCAAGTTGGGCAACGAGCGACCCAATATCAGCTTTGAAGAGGTCAGTATTCGCAGTCTCCTATACTGAAGAAAGGCTGACTAAGTGCTGGCAGTGGGATGGAATGCTGCGCATCTGCTTCAACCGCCGCAATAAGACCCTTCGTGCTTCTTGGCTGGGAAATAAGGAAGTCCTGACCCTGCTTGAACGAAACTATCGTCTCTGGTGCGCCACAAACGACATCCCAGTGGATGACACGGTGGCAGATGAAGAGGAAGATGAAATTGACGAGATGGAAGTCGATGAAAATGTAGCACCATCCGCTGGAGACGAGGCAGAAGAATGGGGAGGCATCATGGACATGGACGGCACTGGGGACGACACACCGTCCTTCTTCCAGGAACTGAAGAATGCGAACAGTGAAGCGCCGAAGACCAAGTCCAAGAGGAAGAAGACACGAGTGGCCCTGCTTGTCAAGGAGAAAGTCCGCAAAGTCCTCGAGGACGTAACCGAGCTTGCTGATAAGCGGAGTGGAAAATGCGAAGAGAACGACTTCCTTCGACTTTTGTAAGTCGGAACATCCGAGATATTGGCCGCGTTACTAACAAGGTACAGGTCTGCATTTAATGCGGAAGGCATCCATTTCTCTTAGTATACTTACACCGGCGGTCCATCACCTAGGATGTACGATGATGCCGTGCCTTCAATGAGTGCTGGATTGCCTCCCTTGCGGCTGAAGGAGTTTAGGCGTTCACTGGCGGGCGGGATAGAGATTGAGTATACCCACACATCGCACTCATAGATATTGACAATTTGCAAACCACTTCGCCTAGATCTTCTAGACAAACGTTGACTCATACCTGTACTGTTCTGCGACTGCAGTGGTCATTCACACGGTTCGAGTTTCATCAATTGCCTTGCTCCCTTCGCCGGCTTATGGATATGCAGAGTGGGCGTCGAAAGCTTCTAGAAGGGAAATTCTCATCCAAAGTGGCTGAATAGCAGCGATTTTCTCGTCTCCGCGCTGACTACGCTACCGAGGCCGTCCCAGGCGATCTTCGACTTTAATGTGGTCCTCGGGAGTCGCAGGTGTTGAGCCAGTGATAGTGGTATTCATCGAGAGTTGGATGATGGCCTCGCCGAGGAGGAGACGTGGTCGGGAACGAGCCGAAACGGAGGTTACAACTCTGTCATCTCAAACTGGTTAAAGCTGGTGGCGGACACCTCAAAAAGTCGAGCGTAGCTGCAAGCGGAATTTATACTGCGTCTTCCCCTGGAAAGGCATACTCGAGAACCGTTGACCAACACATGACTGCACACTTCACACAAGATCAACCCACTGCACATCAACGCCAAATTCGCGCAGTATTTGAGGTGTGACATCGTTCTCGTTGCGTAAGCCAAGCCGCTCCATCAGTCGGACACTTTTAGGATGGTATCAGAAGAGCTGCCACGATACCACTCTATCATGCAGATATGTTTTCGATGCCCCCAGCCCTGGAACGGCTATGGCCAGTGATCTAAACCGCGGATAAAGTAATCTATATAAGCCCTCGCGCTCTGGTCCGTTCCAATATTCTTCAAAAAGCTATGTACTAGGTGCAAGATATTGAGGTTGGTTCATATCGTTTGGCACGGAGGTGCCTGAGTGCGAGGGATAAGTCGTTCCGGATGGTAAGATACGAAATATCGTCGTGTCGACGCCCGACTTTGGCAACCCCTTTCTCTTGATCCAGAGATCCCCAGCAATAGGAGAAGGTCTGACAGATGATCCGTGCTCTGCCGTACCTTTCTCAGGTGTCTGGCCCAGACCAGGAAGGTCGACAGGGCGAAGGAGATTGCACATATCGTCGTAGCACGTGCCAGAATATAGGGCGACGAGCCGAATCTGGCGATCCGAGAGCGGCTGGTAGTGGTATTCAAGCATCGTGAGGGTTGCTACGTGGAGTGCGTAGAAGTCGGCGCTCGGTCTGGGCTCACCCTACTCCGTACAATGTTTCTAGAAACCTAACCTAATGAGTGCAGCCGGCAGGGTGATTGGAACCCCGGCACTTCACTGCTTTGACTGCGGTCCTGCATCCGACCTGATCAGGCAGTTCAACATACCAGCAGCACCATGTCTTCGCCTTGATAGGCACTCCAATGCACCCGTGGACGATGGCAGTGTGCCACATGCAAGTACCGGAGTCAAACTTAGCTGGGATTCACTTAAACGGAATACCTGCAGCCTTTGGCCCTTGCGAAAGGTGGGCCCTTTGGATGACTCCACTAAAATTTCACGAGTACAGAGGTACCGAAGATTATTTCTGCGAAGCATCATCCTCATCGTTCTTCTTGCTGCAGACGCTTACCACGACGACGACGAGTGCGATGGCGGACAATCCAACCTCTTCTCAAGAGTTCTCCACTCTTCCAATTAGCATACCGCCATTACCGTCGTATCCCGTCGCAGCCACGCATCATCTGTACCTGCGTCGCAACGCACCCCAGATTGCCACGGCGAACGATTCCCGGAGCTTGTTCCTAGCCAATGTTCCTGTCGACAGCACCGATGCCCATTTTCGCGCCTTATTCTCGACTCTCCTCGGCGCTGGTCGGTTCGAAAGCGTAAAGTTCGATCACGACAGGAAGGCTTCTAAAGTTTCGCACGAGCCCGCGCAAGCAGCAAGGTTGTTAAGGATACAGAAGAAAAGGAAACGAGAAGATGCAGACATCGCAGAGGATGAAGAGGCGGCTGATTTGCCGGACACGTGGACACGGCATTTGCACCGCAGCGGCAGTTCCGCCGTGGTTCTCCTTGCCGACGACAAGAGCGTAGACTCCGCTCTCAAAGCTGTCAAGAAGGTCAATAAAACGAAGAGCTATCCCGTTTGGGGCGAAGGTGTCAAGGAAAAGGCTGCTCCTCTGGGCTCGCAATGGTTGAGGGCGCACAACAAACTGTCGTACCCTGGCAATGATGTTGTCCAGGCCGCCGTGGACACCTACTTCACCATTTTCAACAGGAAGGAGCACGAGGCCAACCAGTTAGCGAAGCGGTTGAGGAATGAGCCGGATGAAGACGGGTTCGTCACCGTCACGCGAGGTGGCCGAAGCGCTCCAGCCAGGCGGGACGAGGCCGAAGAAGCCAAGCAGAAGATGCTGGACAAGCAACAAAAGAAGAAGGACGACATGCAAGACTTCTACCGCTTCCAAATGCGCGAAAGAAAGAAGGCCGAGCAAGCCGAGCTTCTCAAGAGGTTCGACGAAGACAGGAAGAAGGTCTTGGCTATGAAGGAGAAGAGAGGGAAGTTCAGGCCCGAGCAATGAGCCCATTCCATTTTGTGGGAGTCTATGCTTGATTGGCATATACCGGGTTGTCGTGACTGCAATCCCAACTCCTGAATTGAAGGCGAGTCGTCCTCAGTTTCTTCGTTCATTCCATCATATGATGACGCACGCGGGGCCAGCGAATCGCTGCGGACTCTGGTTTTCCAGTCAGTCTGCAGTGTATGCCGACAAACACCGCGTACCTTCAATCTTCTCAACTTTGTCTGAAATGTTACAGGCTTACGTGCAGTGGATGGATCCATTGTGCGTAAGTTGGACCTTATAGTCTAGCAAATGATCTTGACGTCTTCAGCCTGCTAACTCTGAAATCTGTTAGGCGGCCTGAATGCCATGTTAGGCGAAAGCAACACCCTCAGCCAGGTTTTAAGACATCCAAGGTCTTACTCGATAAGGACCAAGCTGGTGTTACACTGGATGAGTCGCCTTTGATTTACGAAGGCCGGTGCTATACGGGGACCGCCGTATCCCTGCTACGAGTGCTCCAAGGCAAGTGCCTAAGTGACATTACGGCATGACGCCGATTCTCTAGATATCCCTCAGGCTCGGTGTTACTCGATGCAGCATTTCAAACAGGCCCGAATGGCTACGAGGAGAATGAAAGAGGGCAGAGCAGCCAGGAGAGGTGAACCGTTCCATCTCTTTTGGCAGGAGCTGCAGCATGGTTGTAGTTGCATGAAAGGCCTATTGGCTTTCCAATTCTGCTCTATGTCGCAGATTGGTACAGACCCGCCGACAAGCATTGGAGAAGGCCGAAGCAAAACATGATCAAGTATACTGGATCTTTCAGTGCAGCAGGCCAGCAGCGGTATTGGTAATGCCATTCGCTGTGCGTATGTCGAGGGCATCGTAGGGCTGAAACCTGATAACAATTCCAGATCATCCCTGCTACAACCTATCCCAAGCGCCGTCACTTTGAATTCACCAGAGCGACGTCAGCCAAGGCTCACCCTACCACGCCTGGCACGCCTACCTAACCTGCAGCTGCTAGGGTAAACACATACCATCATATTGATTTATGGAGTGAGTATGACAGGACAATTGCTGGCATTGTGGTTATCCCACTGTAGATTTTGGCAGGCACCTCCATCGAATTCGCATGCAAGGGACAGCGATGCTGGCATTGTTAAGGTACCTAGGTAATCAGACATGACGTCGAAGCTATCCAGGCACTGGAATGCGGCAGCGAAAGGCGTGACGGTGTCTTGGGTGTAAGCTGACGATCTCAAGGCGGCTCTTTGGCTCGCAGCTGACAGCCACTGCAACAGCACGAAGACGATCGTTGCCATGCAGATCGAGTATACCAGGTTTAGCAACATGGAATCTGCAAAGCCACCTTGCCACCGGCTCTGCTTCGCCTGAACGACAAGCCAATGCATACTGTCCGGGGATCGCATCGACGTTTCCCGCTCTGATTAGGCTGTGCCACCAGCAATGATGCCATCGGACAAGGTTGGACCCCGGCAAGCTGAGCGTTGGCGCGACGCCAAAGACCCAAAGCCGATATCACGCCCCGGCAATGGGCCTGGATGGCATCGCGGATCCTCCAGGCTGCAGCGCTCCGAAGGAAGTGAGCATATCACAAGAAAGCCGAAAATCCTCACACCTTTCGACCTTCACCTCTCATCACTTCGGACTCCATTCATTCATGACTATGCTCCGGTGATCAAGACCTTCTTCAGTCGGCGTCTGTACCGTCGCGATGGACAGCCTCAACTTCTTCGGTCGGAAGACGGGGATGGAATCGGGATGGAAGCAGAGCGCCAAGGTCAACTGTGTTATTCTCCTCTGCCTGTCGTCCGCCCTCGTCGGATGCCTCATCGCCGCCTTGGTGGAAAGCCCGTCGGAGGTGCTGTTCTTCTACCACGGAGACTGCGCAGACCGCAAGGTCTCGGCTGTCAACTTGGCACTCCATCTGCTCATCAACATGGTATCAACCTTAGTGGTAAGCCGTGAACCTTTGTTTGTTTGATCGCTCTTGGTTACCGTCGCTGACTGCAAGATGGCAGTGAGTCGCGTACCCGGTGGTCCTCGTCGACAGCATCTGACGATACGGGGACGCCGTACTGTACCCACAAACTTGGAGTTCCAGCTGACACCGGCCCTCTCCAGACTGGCCTCCAGTAACTTCTTCATGCAGGTTCTCAACTCGCCATCGCGGGAAGAGGTGGACGCAGCCCACCGCAAGGGTACGTGGCTTGGGATCGGTGTTCCCTCGGTACGCAATGCATTCCGCGTCTCCAGATTCAAGACCTGGAGTTGGATCATTCTGCTCTTGAGCTCAATCCCGATCCACCTCCTCTTCAACTCTGCCATCTTCGAAACATCCCATCGCGGTTCGGACTTCCACATGACCATCGCAACTGAGGACTTCACTCGAGGGGGAGACTACTATCTTCCAGGTGGGAGCTTGTTACCTCCTGACCTCGTCGACGACACAGCCTATCGGCAATGGGAGGCCTTAAGTCACCATAATTTCTCCTCAAACCACACCAATCCAGACTATACTTTCGACAGTAGCAGCTTGGCTTATGTGAATCATTGGGTGGCGCCGCATTCGCAGTATGGGTATGGGATAAGGACGAACACGTCGGACTACAGCCCCGAGACTCCCTACGCCCGAAATGTGTCGGCCACCGCTGCCGCCGCTGCCCGTTGGCATCGCCTCGACCGCTGGGAATGCGCCAAGCTGTATACACAATGCAGCGGATTGACCAAGTATCGCGACGTCCTCCTCGTGGCCAACAGATCCGCTGGTTGGGTCCGAGATGATGTGTGGCATTTACAGGATCGTGAAAAAGCATACTGGGACCAGTACGTCCCAGCGCAAGAGGAGAACCACCTCTTTTACAGCACTCAATGCATTATGTACGCCCTGCTGAATGCCGAAGCGGTCGAATGCACAAATACTTGCCTGAATGCCCTCTCCTTGCCCCCGAAGGGTTCGCCATTCCCTTACAGCTTCCTAGGGCTAGGGAGTGGCACACTGGATATGATCAATTCCAGTGCTCCAGACCTTGGCACTCTCGTCCGTCGGTATGGCTGGAACTCGCATACATCAGGCCTGCAGTCAGAAGACTTTGGGTTTGATGTCAGTTATTGTCTAGCAGAGCCGGTGGATGATACCTGTAGTAAGTGTTCTTGCCACCATATCGTTGTACTCTGTGGAAACCGTGGCTGAGATTGCTCCAGGCATCGGTTTGTCGCCTCATCTGCTCCTCGGCGTGACAATCTGTGTCCTAGTGAAGTCTGTTGCCGCTCTCGTGGTCACTGTTGTCCTTCTACGTCAGAGGCAAGACCCCATGGTCACTCTAGGAGATGCCGTCGCGTCTTTTGTCGAAAGGCCGGACCGTACTACGGAAGGACTGTGTACAGTCGGCCAGATGGAGATGTACCGGGCGATGACATCCAGCCATTCACTTCTCCTACCTGGTCCGCGGCAATGGTTGCCCCATCAGCAACGTCGGTTGTCGGTAATTCCGTTCTCGGTCTGGGCTACAAGCTATCTGCTGTTTGCAGCCGGCGTTGTAGTCGAGATATACTTCTTCCACAACACGACGAGGGGTGGAAGGCGTCTGTGAGTCCCTAGAACTTGATAAGGGCCCGATCACTCAGAGAACAACTCATGAAGCTGACTGCCACTAGATACGGCGAATTTTTGCAGAGTGAGAACAATGGATTCATTGCCCTGCCTGTGAAACTTATCTCCGCTGTCTTGATTGCCAACAGCCCCCAGTTACTGCTCTCCTTCTGCTATTTGGCGGTAAGCGACTCACGTTCCCTTCGCACAAGACCTCCTATGACATAGAAGAAGCACCCGTCGTGAAGAAAATGGCATTGCCCGAGAGGAACGAATTCCGGGCTGACTCGAACGCTATAGTATAATAATCTATTCACCCGCCTACAGATGGCCCGCGAATGGGCACAGTTCAGCGAAGGTTACCACCCGCTCCGAGTAACCGACCCTAAGGTGAGAGTTGATGAAGGCCGGTATACGTGGTAGGGCTATTACTGACTTGGTCAGGGCGAACAATACGCCACATACCGGCTCCAACTACCTTACAAATACAGCTTGCCGCTTATCGTACTAAGCATGTTCTTGCATTGGTTGCTATCTAACACGATCTATGTCCTCGTGTCGACTGGAGGTCAGCGTCCCCGTTCAAGCCTCAGTGTGAGCGGCTAAATTGATAGACAGTTTTGCAGGCTATTACGGCACGGTCAGTTTCGTTGGCAACAAGCCCGACAGCACTCTGCCCGACAACACGGCCGTTGCGCTCGGATTTTCGACCACATCCATGCTTACGCTGATGATCGTATCTTTGCTGTGCGTCCTCGTCCCTCCGTTCCTGAGCTGGAAGAAGCTGCCCCTGGACATC
This sequence comes from Xylariomycetidae sp. FL0641, assembly GCA_022376655.1. NCBI lineage: Eukaryota > Fungi > Ascomycota > Sordariomycetes > Xylariomycetidae sp. FL0641. The sequence goes on from JAJJKE010000086.1 coordinate 14,892, forward strand.
GTCAGCCCTGGCGGTAATTCGCTCGCCATCTCCGCGGCCTGCCATTCGTCCCCGCTATCTTACGCCGTCCGTGCGTCGAAGAACTCGCGGTCTTCTTCTGACAGCCCAAACCCGTCACCCGCGTCCCCGGCATCCCCATGCATGCCGGTGCGACAGGACGAGGCCACAAAGGCATCCACGTCCACCATGCTTTCCAATGCGGAGAACCAAGGCGCCGGGGCAGCCGATGCGCTGGAAATGCGCCAACTTAGCGTGGATCGGCGGTCGCTGTTGTCCAAGATGTCGGAGCGGTCCGTGAGCAGCCGCGACGACGAACAGGGAGAAGATGTGGAACAGGGAGGAGATCTGGCACAGGAGAAGGAGGAGCAGTCACTCCGCAACATCGCGCAGAGCCGCATTCGCTGGGGCGTCATCCAAATGCCGCCGGAATGGTACTCCAACTGGGATGCCGACGAACCTGTAGGCCACCTCGGGTTCGGCGTCCCGGAAGACGATGTTGAGAAGCCGGTGCCGGGGCGGATGTATGCATAGAAGCGGCGCGGATCAGTGCGGCATTGGATAGCGTCTTTGGATACCCTACACAAGTAATGTAATTCAGGAAACGGTTGGAATTTGATGTAATGAGTCTGCCATCGGGATTGCTTCTGGCCTCTGAGGTCCTCCGTGCCTCTCGTCAATTACGTTCTGCTCAGCGAGGACCTTCGAAGCGGCTGACCTGGCCGACCCCAAGAACAGCGACTTGCGGCACAGCCAAGGAAAGGAGGAGCTGTTAATCTCGATTCTGACAGAAGCAAAAGTGATTTAACCAGGGTGCTGATGGCTCAAAAGGCTCGTACCATCTTCGGAACCATCACGAAGAATGCTGACAGGAACCTCTCTTGTGTAAGCCAGGTAGGAAGAAATTTGAGGTAAGCACCTGAACGCCTACTCGCGATGGTTGGTGAAGGAGCGAAGTTTGGAAGTACACCAACGCCTCCGCCGAGGACGGAGGAGCACCGATGTGACATGTCCGATTTGCGACGCGTCAGGCGAGGTGGCACGCGTGCATGCCGGGTACCCACGCTCATGCCCATCCGGAGTTTTTATGCACACTCGAATTGGGCGCCGGGAAAGGGGTAGGTAGTTGCCTACTTATCTACTCCGTACCCCAAGCGACACGAATACGCACAAGGAAAGGAAACCTGGAATTGCACAAGAGGACCGGGCTGGAGGGAGGAGACAGGCCGAAGGTGCTTCGGCCGCATTACGACGTACTTATTATTCCCGAATCACGGCTGAGGTTCTGCAGAGCACAGAACGCTGGACGGCCCGGGCTTCTTCGTCCCATCAACCTTGATTTCCGCTTGCGGGTGCTGACCATGCAGTTCGATGCGCACTGCTGTGTCGAGGGCCCCTTTTCGCGATTGCAGTTGGAATCCCCGATTGCGGTTACGGTGAGTGACTGACGGTGAGCCGATTTCATGTGCAGAGAGCGGAGAAGATGTTTCAACGCTCCAGAAGAGGCCGGCTCGAGAAGTTCACTCGCTCACTCACTCAATCACTCGCTCACTCTCGACAGCTGATCCAGGTGCCACCCACGGCCGGCGTTGTCGAAGCAAAACGAAATGGCGGTTCAAGGAAGGGGAAATTGGAAAACGGCTTTCTGGTGGTGGAAGGATGGGCATTGTGAAAGTGGAGCCGGCGGATGGAAACGCCAACGCGGGTATGAATGGGTATGCGAGGGTGCCAGCGCCGCTAGAACGCACTATCGCAGCGCTAGAGCCGCTTCGGGTAGCTGAGGGCCGGGCTCTGTGCCGCCTCTGTGCAGGGGGCAGGCCGCGTCGGTACGAGTCTAGACCCTTCCCGGGCAAGCCTGGCCAGACCGGCCAACGACAAGCCTGGGGTGATCCCTAACCAGGTCTCCAGGACTCCAGATCTCCCAAGGGATTGGAAGTTTGGAACTGGCGCTGCCGGCGAAAGAGTCCACGAGTCCCCGTGCAAGCTTTCCGGCTTTGACCTTGCTTGCGTGCTTCAGGTTTTGTCCCTCCTTCCTAACCATGAATCCGCGGGCATTTCGCCCCTATCAACAGGCTCATGTGAAAGCTTCTGCGGATCAGAACCCAGCACAGAAGTTTCATGTTGGATGGGATACTATTGCCCGGGATATCATCTGGGCCAGGCGAAGGGTGCGTTTGGCGAGGCGTGGCTGATCAGCTTACATGCCAAGTCACACAGTCGACCAACCGGGCCAGCTGGAACCCTTCAAGATCATAAAAGGCGACACGTTAGGTGGTCTAGGTGAGCCCAGCAGCCCATATCATCCCATTTTACTTGACGATCGTCGATCCGCCTCCATCTGCTGCAGCCGCTCGTAAGTACCGTCCCTTCCCGTACCTCGGGTGGATGTTCTGCTGTATCTATGGTAAGTACGGTTGCGAAGAAGCATAAGGTATGGGGAGACTTTGACTCTCGTATATGGCGCTGGCGGTTTGACGAGACGATTATGGGGTAGCGAGGCGCGGGTGCAGTGGAAAAAGACGCTGACATGCGTGCTGTGGTTTGAGCACCTTATTAGCCTCCGTGGCCACTGCCATAATTAGCAGGTGTTCTAGCGCTAGAGCAGGTCGTCGTGGCCGCTAAGGAATCTTCCAACGGTGCGTTGTGTGGTACGGTACCTCCTAAGGCGGACAATGTACCACGGTCTGGCAGGGCACGGTACGAGCTGGTGGCCAGGCAAGCGCGGCCGCTGAACGAGAGAACTTGGGCAGGTAGGGCTAGGTAGTACCTACCTAATGGTGCGGCGCGGGCAAGCACGACACTACACCCAGGGGAAGGTACGGAAAGTCCACGGGTACCACTATCTCGCACCCATCCAAGCCATCTCCAGGGCTCGCACCCATCTCGCACCGCTAACGCCGCTGTCCGGTGCCTGCGCTCCGGCACTTTCCCTGTCCCGTAGTGCGCTGTGTCCATTCTGCCTCCCCTCGTCCCACGTCTCTCCAAGCCTTCTCCAAGATCCGACCCATCAATCTCATCTCGCCTTTTCCGGGCCACTTTCCTGTCGATCTGCCTCCCTCCGTCCACCTTTTCGTGCCACCTCATTCACCCTCGCGTCCGGATCCCCTCAATTGCAGTTGCAGTTGCGAGCGCCTCTGCCCGCGTGCCCTGCATCGCAGCATCAGCATTGCCTGCCTGTGCTGGTTAATGCGGTACGCTCCCCATCCGTCGACCGAGTCGCCTCGCTGTCGAGCCTCCATCAGGGCCCATCGCCAGCCCGCCATCGAGCGGCATCCTGCGCCGCCGTCCCACAGACAACTCAGCCGCCATCCTGTCGTTCTTTGGCGTCTCTCGTTCCTTCTCCCCTTGCCTTCGACGTCTTAATCATCATCTCAGGAGCTTTTTACGGTATTCACCATCACCAAGGATGCATACAGCCGGGTTTCAGTCCGCCTTCCCTTCATAAACCGGAGCCATGAGGATCGCGATCCGCGAACAGCTGGCTGCGCTCGTCTTGCTCGCTGTGCTTGTGGCCCTCGCCGTCGTGTCCATCCCGACATGGGTTTACGTGAACAGCTTCGTCCAGAATGTTGAAGAAAACAGTCTGACCCTGACTGCGTCGCTGAAAGCAGCCCAGGTTGCCTCCCAGATCGAGCTCATCCAAACCATATGCAACACCATCACCACTCGATTGTTGTTGCAAGATGCACTCGAATCTTTCTATCACGGAAACGAGTCCGAGTCAAACTGGACCGAGGCCACGAAGGATATCCAAAGTGGCTTGAACTCGGGCGGCGCGTCCAATTTGCTCCAAGCCAGGCTGTACTCGCGCAATACGACAGGCGACTCGCTGCCTCTGCTAAGCGTCACCGGTTCGAATATCTCCAAGATCCTCTTGCCGTATAAAGCGCCCAATGGGTCCGACGTCGACCTCAGCGACACCGCCTTGGGCTACCCTCCCTCGCTGTATCCAAATATCACCTATATCGAGTCTGATGACCCCGACCCCGCTAACCCTGAGAACAACACCATGGTGGCCAGGCCTTTCCCGGATGTCCGTATTGATTCAGCTGTGAATGGCCTGATTCTTGGACCTCTGGTGATCAACGAGACCTATTCTCTCCTGTCCCTGACTGTTCCAATACGTCAAATTCGAGAAATAGATACCATTCTTGGATACATGACAGTCCTCGCCGAAGCAACGCCTATCCTCCAGGTCACAGAGTCTCAGGAGGGTCTAGGCAATACGGGATCCGTTTTGGTAATTGGGCCTTCGACCGGTTGGAATCGGTTCAGCAAATACAACCTGCCGGCGAACGCCACCACTCCAGCAGCTAAAAACTTCTCGGAGGTTGACGTGCAGTTTGTCTTCCCACCGACGAATCAGTTCGATCGGCATTCCCAACACAGTTACCTATCTGGGAACTATGATCAACCCTGGCGAGTGGCTGACTATAATGCTGTATTCAAAGCTTTGACGCGCCCTAACAGTGCCGCAAACAATGCAAGCAGCATGTTGTCGACCACCAACGAACAGAATGTCGCCGTGTCCGTCGGATACGCGCGTCCGCAAACCGCGTTGGTCAACTGGACAATTGTCGTTGAAAAGGCTCGACATGAAGAGTATATCCCCATCAACAAGCTGCAGACCATCCTCCTCGGCACCGTCTTCGGGACCATAGGATTCGTGCTCCTCCTGATAGTGCCTTGCGCGCATCTGAGCGTGAAACCCATACGGGAGCTGAAATCAGCAACGGAAAAGTCGATTGATCCTCCCGGTTACGCTGAACACGACTCGGAGGGTGACGATGACGAGGAGCGCGGAGGCTCACGACGAAGCACAAAGCTCGAGAAGGGGATTTGGGTCCATATCCGGAGACTTGTTGGGAGAGATCATCGATCAAGTACTTTTTCATCACCATCCGAGCGAGCTATCGAGTCACGCAGACAGGTTTTCAAGATACCCGCACGAGTTAAGGACCGAAAACATTACATCACCGACGAGCTCACCGAGTTGACAACCACTTTCAACGAGATGAGCGACGAGTTGCTGCGACAATACACCTCTCTAGAGGACAAGGTTGCGGCAAGGACTCGGGAGCTCGAGATCAGCAAAAAGGCAGCAGAATCGGCCAATGAAAGCAAGACCTTGTTTATTGCCAACATTTCCCATGAGCTCAAGACACCCTTAAATGGTATTCTCGGCATGGCCGCCGTGTGTATGGAAGAGGACGACCTGACTCGCATCAAGCAGTCACTGAAGACTCTCTACAAGTCCGGTGATTTACTATTCCACCTGCTGGAAGATTTGTTGAGTTTTTCAAAGAACCAGATAGGCCAGCAGCTGAGTCTGGAAGAGAAAGAGTTCCGTTTGGGTGACATTCGGTCTCAGATCCAAACCATCTTCGAAAAGCAAGTACGCGAGGGACAGATTCAGTTCTCAGTCGACTTTGTTGGCACCGACGTGGATATGGGAAGCCCGGAGCGCGTGGACTTAGATGGGAAGCTGCCGGCAATCGGTCCTTCCGGCACGGGCCGATTGAAGGACATGTGCCTCTGGGGTGACCAGCACCGCATTCTCCAGGTGCTTATCAATCTAGTGAGCAACAGTCTCAAGTTTACACCGGCCGGGGGGAGAGTATCTGTGAGGATAAAGTGTATGGGCGAGATGGAACAGACTGGAGACGATAGTAGAACTTCATCGATCTCGAAGTCCAACTCAAGTCGCCTGGGTCGGTCTCGCCATCGGGTAGGGTCTGGATCGAACCAGTCAGCAACGTCCAAGGACACGTCAAACCCTCATAACTCCTATAAGGGCGGTACGGCACTATCTATCAACCCTATGGACCCCAAGGCGAGCCCCATGAGGCACATTCACGAGCGTTCAGCCACACCTCCGCCGCCTAACGCTAAGCCTTTCAAATTCCTTTTCGAAGTTCAGGACAGTGGCCCTGGAATCCCGGAACACTTGCAAGAACGCGTGTTTGAGCCCTTCGTCCAAGGAGATCTTGGTCTGAGCAAGAAATTTGGCGGAACAGGTCTCGGCCTCAGCATCTGCCACCAGTTGGCACATTTGATGGGCGGGACGATCGGGTTTCATAGCACAATCGGCGTGGGGACGACTTTTACGGTGGAGATACCTCTCAGGTACACCAAGGACAAGTAAGTTCAGCAAATCTGAAGCCCGTGACCACGGACTGACACCTTGCGGATAGGACCTCAAGTACTGCTTCTAGCAGTGTACGATCTCGCCCACCCAGCGTCGAGCTTAGCGCCGGAGGGGAAAAGAGGAAAGACTCTCTGACCAAGGCTTCTGCAGAGGCCAAGGCGAGTGTTCTTGATAAGCAGCCACGCTTAGTCGGTTTGAGCCAGCCTTTCTTCGCAACGAACCTCAACTCTCCAGCGAAACCCAGCCCAGAAGATCAGATAAAAGCGGTGGAGAGGGCTCGGATGAATAAGGGTGAGGGCAAATTGCGTGTCCTCGTCGCAGAGGATAATCCGACGAACATCGAGGTTGTCAGCAGAATGCTGAAACTGGAGGATGTGTACGATGTCACAATTGCCAAGGATGGGCAGGAGGCATACGACATGGTCAAGGTCAACATGGAGAACAACCTCCACTTCGACCTGATCTTCATGGACATTCAGATGCCCAACGTCGATGGCCTCCAAAGCACACGGCTCATCCGGGGTATGGGCTACTCGGCGCCCATTGTCGCCCTGACAGCCTTTGCGGACGAGAGCAATGTCAAGAACTGTATCGAGTCTGGGATGAACGAATTTCTCAGCAAGCCAATTCGTCGGCCGGCTCTGAAGCGAGTTCTGAAAAAGTTTGCGACTATTCCCGAAGAACCAGAGACGGTATCTCTGGCGCAGAGTGCAGCTCCCGGGAAGGACAATCCCGTTGTTGCCAGCCGCGTAGTCGATGGAGATATATCGCCCGGCACGGCCGAGCCGAAAGAAGATCTCCCCCTCAACGGCGCAGTACCACCACCAGCCAAAACTAGCTGAAAGGCGTTCACCACACCACCACTCACGTTTGCGTGGATTGTTCCACGAGGTTTTTTTCGATGCCCTGTTTTAATTGCAGCCCTATACCCCAAATCGATCCTTCGCGTTTGACGTTCGACCTGCATTGGTAGTTGCGCACAACAAGACCTTGGAGTTATCGGATGCGTTCGATTTTGAATGATGTACTTGACACAAGCGACTCACAGGCGCATGTTAGGGGGGAAGGCGGAACCTGAAAAATATACGCGTCAGGTCACTGGACCATGGGCTTAGGCTAAGGAGTTCCGGAAAGGATAAAATGGACAGGAAAGCAACGGAGGACCCCTGCCTTTACGTACATGCATTATGTCGGTGTTCTTTCAGGGAGAGGGCCATGAAGCCGAGTAGATGAGCAGATTGTGACGATCTGGAGACCGATGATGAGAATTGCAAGAAACGGGAGATGAATCATCATACTGTTTATTGGTGTGCCGGCGTCCAGATTGTCGAACAGCTTGGAAAGTGAAGTTATAATAAGACAGCCAAACAGCTGTCGAACTACCGCCCGGGAAAGCATTCACCCAAGTCACCCAACCAGGACCCCACCGTCGAGTCGGCACTCCGGTACTCGGGATGTGGAGTTGCGCCATGCGGGCAAGCGGGCATCCGCCAGTCAGTCAGACTTCCACTTTCGACCTCGGAGCTCGCTCGGCTGTTGTGAGTAATACCGTAAGGTAGGTACGTTAACCACGGAGTTCAAGTGCACCTCGCGCCTACTATCTACCAAGCTCACATCTTCCTGCCTTTCCCCTTCCTCTTCTTCTTCTCCTCCTCCTCCTCCTGATGCGCCGCAGCCTTCCGCGCCTCATCTTCCCTCCACTACCCACGCGCGCTCGAACCACCGGCATCTTCGTCGTATCATCATCATCATCATCCCCCTCGTCCCGCCGTCGCGTCTCCTAAGCACCACCACCACCACCACCACGAAGACGAAACCCGCCGCCCCCCGGCAAGAAGACCACCATGCGCATCCCCTACGCGGAGGCGCCCTTCGGGGCGGACCCGGAGACGCCGGCGATCGTGGCGCGGGTGGCGGCGCGGCGGGCGCCGCGGCCGCTGCAGGCGCTCGACCGCGCGCTGCTGCACGCGCCGCCGGTGGCCGACGGCTGGAACGCGTTCCTGGGCGCGGTGCGCACGCGCACGTCCCTGGGCGCCCGCGAACGCGAGGTCGCCATCTGCCGCGTCGCCGTCGCCAACCGCGCCTGGTACGAGTGGGGCCACCACGCGCCGCTGGCGCGGCAGGCCGGGCTGGGGGAGGCCGGGGTCGAGATGCTCAGGCGCGAGGGTTGTGAGTGCCGATTTTTTTTTTTTTTCTTTTCTTTTTTGCCCCTCTGTCGAGGGGGGTGCGTGGGGGTGGGGTGGGAGGTGAGGGAGGTGAGGTGTGTGTGATGTGAGGGGAGGTGTGTGATGTGAGGTGGGTGTTGTTGTTGATGATGATGAAGGCTGCGCCGGGATTCGACACACAGAGCGCGGAACTGATGATGATGATGATGATGATGATGGACCGACCCGTGAAGGGAAACGGTTGTAGAGGGGCCAAGCGATTTGAGCTGAAGAAGAAGAAGAAGAAGAAGAAGAAGACCTCGAGATGCAGACACTCACTCACCCTCTCACTCACCCACTTCCCTCGTCACAAATCACTCTCTCAAAACCCAGACGCGTCTCCGCCTCGCCACTAACAGCGACCTCAGTATCCGACGTCACGCCCGAGGAGCGCGAGGCCGCCAAGGCCGACGGCCTCGGCGACCGCGAATGGGCGGTCCTGAAGTTCGCCGACGAGTCGACGCGGAACGTGCAGGTCAGCGACGAGACCTTCGCGGCGCTGCGCGCCGTGTGCAGCGAGCGCGAGGTCGTCGAGGTCACTGCTACGGTGAGTTGGCTGCCCAGTTTGTTCTTTTATCCCCTGCCTTGTACGTTACTGGAGGAGAGGGAAGGGGGTGTTCACGTGCTGTGAGGAGGGAGGCAGCCGGGATGAGGCGATGCTGCAGTGATATAAGTGATGTCCTCGATTGTTCGAGGGACGGACGGCTGGATCCGGCGCAGGTGGCGGGACGTCCTTAAAGTGTTGGGCTTTCACTGACGGTGAGAATCACAGGTTGCGGCATACAACTGCGTCAGCAGGTTTCTGGTCGCCTTGGACGGTACGTTGATAGCGCAAGTCTCATGAAGATACGGATCACTAATTCCGCGGCAGTTGGCGAAAGAAACAGCACGGGCCCAGACGATGTCGCACATTAGGCGAAGCGTGTTTGTGGATGGGGAATCAATGCCGCTATGTCTGAGCACATCATGACCTGTCGTCATGGAGGACGCATAGGGGACCGCGTAGAGTTGTATGGCCCACGATGGTTCATCATTGCTACTGCTGAGAATGACTCCTAAGATGCAACACAGTGGTCTCGTACACTCTATATAAGTATACATACACTTCCACTTATAAATGATGACTGTTTTTTTGACGGTTTCCGGTCTTTTGGTAGAAAGCAAAAACGTGACGTGGAAGGTGTTGAGGCTGAAAGCAGAATGAATTCGATGCTGGTGCAGATGAGAATGCAGTGAGGTAAGTGGCTTCAAACATCCAACGTAAAATGGGGGTATCTAACGTGAAAATGAGCATCTAATCCCGATAACGATTGGCGGGAATTTTGGAAACCGAAACGATGCGGTGTCAGTGTACACCATGGCAATGCTATATAAAAAAGATTCGTGTCGTAGTCGGAGGCATCGTGGCTTGCTGAGACGAGCTCGTATATGGCAGACGTGAATAGCACGTGGTCGTGGGTAAGCACTGGTGAGGCAGACACGGACCTAAATCAGAGAAGGTCGAGTTTTGCGCCTTTCAAGGACTGGCCTTCGCGCACGGGACTCAACGAAAGCGGACTTCCCAAGGGTGACATCGGGGGCGGTGATCGCATGGTTCCCTCGATCGAGGCATGACGCTGGCGCATACGAGGAGACCGTTGCAACTCTTGCACGACGCCGGCCCATCCCGTTCGGTGCGGCAGTTCGGTCTTCTCGCTGTGGCCCATAGTCTGGGTTGGCTGGGTGGTGATGCGCAAAGACTGTTTCTTTTGCGCGATGGCGTCCGAGAACCCCCGGGGCATGATCGGGCGATGAGGCGTATGGTGATGGGCCTCCGTCTTGTCCGTACTCTTGGGCGTCGTTGACTTATCCGCGCTCTTTTCCCGCTCGCCCGCCGCCGTGGCTAATATGCCCATGTATACGACCAAGAAGCGCATGCGCAACAGATCCAACCTGCGCACTCTGTCCTCTATCCCCTTCCTGTGGCCGGCCCAGAGGATCCTGGCACTTGCGCGCAGGGTCTTGCCGCCCTCCGCGACGACGAGTTGGTTGAGGTCTTCGCGCAGGTCATCGCCGGCCTTTTGGATTTCGCGGAGGAGCCGGCCCAACCGGATCTTGTCCTCCAAGCGAGGGACTTTGGAAACGTCGCAGTCGTAGCTCTCGTTTTCTTGGATGGAAAAGTCGACCACGTCGATGAAGGTGGTGAGCTCGCGCGGGGCCGCCAAGTAAGCGGTCGTGTAAGTGGTCAGGATCTGGGCGATCACGGCAAAAGCGAGCAGAAGAGCCGTGAGCAGCAAGATCAAGGTCCATAGGAGCGAGGTCGACAGGTTCGCCATGTTGCGAACATAGAGCTCGCGGAGGTGACCGGCATAGAGAAGAAGAAAGAGGTGCTGAAGGAAGGAGATTTGCAAGGTGGCTGGGAAAAGATCGAGGAATATGGGCGCATGTGGGAAGAGGGCGAGGAGGAGGCGAGGATAGAGCGACGTCCCGAGCTTCCACTTGCAGCGGTGATGGGCGTAGGCATGCTTTAAACGCGGGGGGGCGTCGTGTAAGCGGCTTCGGTTCCTGGTGCTGTTCTTCCGCTCTTCGCCCTGCATTGTGCGTCGTGCATGGGCAGCGGCCAACCAAGCCTCGCCAGGCGAATGAAGGCCTACTATTAGTTGACCGACCTACCTAGTCAACCCTCACCAACGTAGCACTCAAAGCCACCAACCCCTCGGCCCGCGCGTCCAACGAGGGCACAGTGACCTTGCAGTCACCCTGCCGGATGCGTCGATGTTCGCCTTCTCCCTCAAGTAGGGGCTGTTTGCCCTGTCCACTGGCCGTCATCGACTGACGAGGGTCAACTCGGATTACCACTAAACGGCCCATGCAGAAGTACCTCGGAACATCACAGCCCTGGTCCTTTCAACCCGTTCTGAAGACGAGTTCGGGCTCTTAGTGGACTAGTAGGTCATCTGTAGCGTGAGATGTCAGCTCTGACGGCTCGCGTGTGGCTGATGGTTGCATGCTGACAAAACCAGTCTGGCGCAGGAACATGCGCCTAGAGAAAACCCAACTGCATCAAAACCGCGATGGCGGGGTGTTTGGTAAACTGCCCATTTGAGGATCAAGACGCCCGGGGGGTGACTGGAAGGACGAGAGTTGGGAGGGAAGTGGAGAAGATGGCACGAGGTTGATGTCCAACGGAAAAACACTTGCAATGGACCGTTTAGAATTCCATGACAAAAAGAAGAAGCGCTTGACTTTATACCGCGCGCTTGCTGTCATGGATCATCTTTCATGGATGTCCCCGAGCACTGCAGAGTTCCCACTTCAGAGCTACGAACGTGATCCCCCACAAAACACCCAAATGAAGAATGGAGAGCTCATGCCTGGTACCTTGAGTATGCCACGGAATCACAAAATATTTGAAAACCACTTACGATACGTGAAGTCTTGAATTGTGATGGTGCAGCTCCCTAGAATTGGAGGTATCCCTCCTTAGGTCTTCATCCCCCAGTAGTTAGCTTATCGCCCGCTTATCGGCCATCGCGGGGCAGCCTTTTCGCTTTCCCCACCGCTCCGAACCTCGCACTGAGAGGAGCCCCGCGATCAGCACGAAAGCCGCTGCGACAACTTCAGACCTCGACGACAGCATAACAACCGAGCGCATCCATCACAGCCAAACAATTCCTGTACCCGATACTCGAGTCATAGTTCACCGATAAACCGCTACATCGCATGACCACCGCCACAAACCATCCAAGATGACCACCACCGTCGACGGGGCGCCCACGGCGTCGCCCACCCCAACCCCGCCGTCGCAACCACAACCACAACCACACCACGAAGCCCGCCCCGAATACCCCTTCCCGCTGCCGACAATCCTCACGTACCCCTCCACGCACGCGCCCGAGCTAATAACGCAAGGCGCCGAGGGGCGCCTGTACCGGACCTGCTACCTGACGCCCAGCCTGCCGTGCGCGCTGAAGCACCGCCCCGCGAAGCCGTGGCGGCACCCGACGCTGGACGCGCGGCTGACGCGCCACCGCATCCTGAGCGAGGCGCGGGTGCTGGCGCGGTGCCGGCGCCTGGGCCTGGGCGTCCCCGCCGTCTACGCCCTCGACGAGGCCGCCGGCTGGCTGGCGCTGGAGTGGGTGCCCGGCGCGCCGGTGCGGCGGCCGCTGAACGCCTGGCTGCGCGCGCGGCGCGACGACGCGCGAGCGCGGGGGGGCAGCGGCGAGGAGGACGTCACGGGCGCGGGGGCGGGGGACGCCGAGCTGGTGGGGCTGCTGGCGCGCATCGGGCGCGCGGTCGGCGCGTTGCACGCCGTCGGCGTGGTGCACGGGGATCTCACGACGAGCAACATGATGCTGCGGCCGGCGGGACACGGGGATGAGAAGAAGCTCGGCGGCCCCCTCGACGGCGACATCGTGCTCATCGACTTCGGGCTCGCGAGCCAGAGCACGGCCGAGGAGGACCGCGCCGTCGACCTGTACGTGCTCGAGCGCGCCTTCGCCAGCACCCACCCCCGCGCCGAGGCCCTGTTCGCGCGCACCCTCGAGGACTCGTACCGCGGCGCGTTCAAGGGCGCCGCCGGCGTGCTGCGGAAGCTCGAGGAGGTGCGCTTGCGTGGGCGTAAGAGGAGTATGCTAGGTTAGGCTAGGTAGGGTCGGAATACCAAAAGAAAAAAAAAAGACTACCAAGCAACCCAGGGGGGAAGGAAGACGGGATGTGTTTGGAACATGCGTCTGGTCTGGTCTCGTGGAAAACGTTCATTCGTAGAGTCTGTATTCGCGTGAAACCTCTAAGCCCAGACAGACAGACACGTAGGGCTCCTCCTCCATGCTGCTATATAGTGGGAAGTATGCACAAGAGAAGAAGACGGCGACAGGGTCTATGGTATGGTATGGTATGTATAGGGGTGTACTTTTTGTCCCGAGGCGTCGCGTCCCTCGGCTTGTCATTCGTCATCATGATCATGATCATCATTATCATTGTACCTCATCCAGCAGCTCGGCGCCCGCGAAGTAGCCCATGTTCTCGATGACGCCGCGGTCCTTGACGAAGGCGGTGTACTTGACCACCCACTCGGGGACCAGCTCGCCGCGCAGGCCGGCGTCGGGCTCCTCGTCGTCGGCCAGGACGCCGGCGCCGCGCACGCCCTGGCCGAGCAGCTCGCGCAGGGTGCCGGGGGGCAGGATGTCGGTGCAGTCGGAGTGGGTGAGGAGCTCGATGCCGCGCTCCTCGGCCAGCTGGGCCAGGGGCGGGGGCACGTCGCAGCAGTTCTTGACGTTGATCTGGTCGACGGCGGGGGGCACGCGGACGCGCGCGAGGAAGCGCGCCAGCTTCTCGCTGCCGAACTCGGCGAGCCCCAGGCGGCGGATGGGGCGGGGATCCGGGCCGTGCAGGGCCTCCAGCGCGGCCCAGGTGGCGGCCTCCTCGGCGTCGTCGCCCAGGGCGGCGTTGCGCTGGTCCGCCTCCCAGGCGCAGTCGCCCGCGAAGGCCATGCCCGGGAAGGAGGCGATGCACAGGTCCACGTGCGCGGCGCCCAGCTCCCGCAGCACCAGCCCCAGCGCCGCGTCGACGTAGGCCGGCCGCCGCGCCGCCGGCGCCGTCGGCAGGAAGAACAGCTTCAGCGTCACCTCGTACTGCGCCCGCTCCTCCTGCAGGCCCGCCCGCCCCCAGTCGATCCGCGGTATGTACAGCGTCCCGTCCGGCGCCGTCTCCGTCCACGCGTCGAGGCCCGGCCGGACGCTGCCGCTGTTCCCGTTCCCGTTCACGTCCTCGTCATGGCCGCCGTTCGCGCCGTTGCCGTTCTGTAGGGCGGCGGCGCTGCCGTAGTCTTCCTTGGCGGCTAGGAAGTTGCTGCGCAGGGAGTTGGTGAACTCGAGGTTCGATCGGTAGGTGCCCGGTTTGCGGATGATGGAGGGGCCGCCCGAGACGATGTTGCCCGTCGATAGGACGATCTTCGTCATCGTGGCTGCGTGTGGGTTTGGGTAGGTAAAGTACCTAGGTAATAACTAGGAGGTAGGTAAGGTACCTAGGTAACAGCTTCGGTGTCCGTTCGGTAAGATAAGTATCCTAAGTACTAGGTAGACAGATGGCGGAATAGAGTGATACTGAAGATTAGAGGCTGAAATCGCTGAAGCGTATGCGCAAAGGGTCCGTCGGGTACAGGGAATGGTACGGGGTATTAAGGTAACTGGCCGGCGCGATGGAGGGGCAGAAAAATTGACGTCGGCTTTCCTTTAGGAATAAGGTGGGGTAAAGTGCCAATGATTCAATGGCTCTGGGGATGTGGCAGTACCAGTAACAAACAATGCGAGCGGGAGCGGGAGCTGGGGCTCTTTAGATATTTCGTGAGTAGTAGATAGGGGTATATGTGGAGGTGAATACCCAGAAGCGCTTGTTGTTGGTGTTGTTGTTATTTGTTATTACTCGAACCTGGCAGTGAGGTTTGTAAGCATCTCTTGCGATAATGTGATGGAACCACGCCAGGCAGCGAGAGATAAGTGCGGAATGTCAGAGCAATCCCGAACTTGCCCCATGCGCTCGCTGATCGGCTGGTGTATTCACACGTCGACGCTTGCCGGGATCTGAGACAGTCCTTATAGAAACCGGGGACTGGGACTGGGCCTGGGAAACTCGCTATCGAAATGCTTGGATGTCATTGACAGGCCAGATGCCAACTCTTATTACCTATCCCGAGGAGCTATCTCCGATATCAATCAGCCTAGGTAGCCTAGCGGCACAGATGGCTGTTGTTCGGCTGTCACAGTGACGGCTTGCAGGTGATCGTCTCGGGAGGGCGCGCCTGTGGAGGCTTTCGACAAAACCAAGCTTCCAACCTCCCATCCGATCTATAGGGAATCTTTGTCAGCACGTAACTGCCGGTCCCCGCCACGCTCGTCCTTTGGTTTGTAATGCCTCCTCGGAATCGGGGAGCATAAATACTCCGTTGGCACTTGAAAGTTTCCAGGTGCATAGCACAGCGCTCGACATCAGGCAAGGGAACGCGATAAGGTAGCAAGTTGGAGAGTTCAAGGCGAAGTTGGTGTGGTTGAAAGGGGTAACTAGGATGCTAGTAATTGAATGATCTTCAAGGAGCATCACCTCCGGTAGATGCATATCCAAGGTAACATCGAAGGGCGTGTGACCACCCACGTGTGATCATTTGTACAACATCCCTCCTCTACGGGCAAGAATGAATCAGTACTCCCCATCCTGAACTATGCCACCCTCTGCAGTATACAAGCCCCCCCGACAGATTTCATTATTGTAGATATAGAGAAGCGGTGGCCGACGCGATCATGCCATTCAACTGCCGAGCTCAACTACTTCTCGACCATCAATTTCCGATACAAGTTGGCACCTGGTACTTTCAGTGATCTGGGCTGCATCTGTAGGAAGCTCTTGTCGCGGTATGACGCCAGTTGGTGCTGGCACGGGCAACTCTGTCCTAGCAAAAGTCTCATAGACGTTCGCATCTGTCACGGGAAGCTCACTTGCTGCCATCTGGAGAGGTTCCGGATCGTGGCCTCCAGTTCCTTCTTCCCGGTCACGAGAAACAATCTCGCCTCTGACTTTTTCGGCTCCATGACGTTGGCTGCGTTCACGTCTCTTTTTCCGCCACACCCACGCCGTCATGCCAATAATCAGGACGAACCCTACCATGGCCCCAACGGTTGCTCCTGCTATGGCGCCAACGTTCACTGTGGATTCCTTCTGGCTGTCGGAGGACGTAGTAACGGTTGGGGCTGCGGAGGGTGGCGTAGATGCATCGATAAAGGATGAAGTGGGTGACGAAGATGAAGCGGAGGACGAGGTAGTAGAGCCATTTAGGCCCAACAATGCCTCATCTGTCTGCTGCCAGCGCACCTGTATTCCGTACGCGTTGATGACGAGGTTACCTGCTATAACCACATCGCCGGCGGCATTGCGCGACGCGTTCGGAGCAATAGGATTCTCGATCAAACTGGCGATGGTCGGCGAGAGTGCCACGGCATCTGTGATGGCGGTACAGTCCGCAATCACTCCCCAGTTGTCGAAGCTAAAAGTACCAGTGTTGCACTTGAAGTCGGAGAATCTACATAGCTTGTGGACACGGTTAGCTGGACACCACTATTCATTGGAATTCCAAGGAGCAGCAGTAGGAAGCTAGGGGGCACGAACGTTGGACAGCAATGCGCCATCATCTCGACCACGCTGACAGAGGCTGTCGAGCGATCTGAGCACGCCCACGAGTAGCCTGATGGACACACTCCAGGAGAATAGTACTCGGAATAAGCTGGACATCCAGCTGATGGGAAGCAAGACGACTGAAGCGGCGCGGCCCCGGCTGTGAAGAAGTAATTGTTGGTACTTCCCGTACCGACGCGGGCCACATTGACATTTGACTGAAAGCAGTCCGTGGGCGGACTGAACGAGGTCGTCAGAGGCCCAAGAGACATGTTTGTGGCTGTCTAGGAGAGTCAAGAAAAGAGTCCGAGGTTACTGGTTCGTGGCCAAATAGAATTGATCAATGGTGCTGGCAGGAAACGTATTATAGGAGCACAGTCTTCACGAAACCGGAAAGAGGATAGGTATTTCGAAGAAGCACAGCACATACGTCTCCCCAGGGCCGCCATGGCTGACTGCGAGGCTTCACGTAACACGGACCCAGATCGAGATGTCTCACCTCCGGTCGTTGTAGTAGTAGGCATGGGAATCGCATCAGATTTGTGGCCATGGAAAAGCTGGTGGTGAGGTTTCATGAATAGTCTTGACATAGATACCTGATGATCGAGAGGGGGATTCGCATACCAAGCGATGAAGGGGTAGCTCCAACCATGTGAGAACCAGCACTTGCCAACGTAAGACATGGGAGTATCGTGAGGTGAAAAATACTCTGGTACCCTCGGTCGGAATTCTGCTGTTGAGCGTCGATCTATACGCCACAGGCTTTCTTGGGGTTGTACAGTTTCGCGAAGATAGAAACACCAGGGTAATTTTTAGGATACATGGCTGCCCAGAACGGGTTAAAACGACCAGGCTTTCGGTATGGAATCTTGCTTGGGAAGGAAAGCAGATCAGGGCAGGTTCGTAGGAGTTAGTTGTTGGGAAGTCGGATGAGATGGTAGGAGTAAGGTGGTGGTCGATGCGCTCAGCACAGGGCACCAGGGGATGAAGTGCTGGCAGCTGGTAGCGTAAAGGACGAGCGTCTGCAGCGACCAGGCACACCTAAACGCGGCTGCCAGCTGGTCTTGCTGGCCCGGGCCCAGGGGCTCAGGGCGCGCTCGTGGCCGACCCCTCTACTGGAACAGAGAAATTGCTGCTTCACCGAAGATCCACCACCAGCAACACCCGACACCCATTCTTGCCAACGCGCGCAAAACCTTCAGAACTATCCCACCTGTGGTGATGTGAGTATATCATCATGGCCATCAAGTACGCTGTCGACATCACTGCCCCCATCAGGCTCCTACTAAGACCCGTGGCAGCTACCTGATCCTGCTCTCCCGGCAGGGCAAGGTGGTAAGTACAGGAGCCCGACAGCAGTCCGCCAACGAAACTAACGACACGTCCTGCAGCGCCTGGCAAAATGGTTCACCACCCTGTCTCCCAAGGATAAGGCGAAGATTGTCAAGGACGTCTCTCAACTCGTCCTCGCCAGACGCACGCGCATGTGCAACTTCCTCGAGTACAAAGGTGCGCACATCCCCTCGTGGCCGGCCCTCGTCCACGGCAAGTCCCAGGCCGGCGTCCTGACACCATTCTCCCGCTTCTAGACACCAAGATCGTCTATCGCCGCTATGCCTCCCTCTTCTTCATCGCCGGCTGCTCCTCCGACGACAACGAGTTGATCACCCTCGAGATCATCCACCGATACGTCGAACAGATGGACAAGTACTACGGCAACGTGTGCGAGCTTGACATCATCTTCTCCTTCACCAAGGCGTACTACATCCTCGACGAAATTCTATTAGCGGGCGAACTCCAGGAGAGCAGTAAGAAGAATGTTTTACGGTGCATAGGTCAGCAAGACTCATTAGAGGACATGGAGGTTAGTGCTGCCCTTTCGAGACCCCTTTTCCGACCTCAGTCTCCTGTCAATAGCTGCACCCTCCCTGCTATTTTCAAACGACTGATACCAACTATCTCCTATTCAGGTCGAGGACGAGGTTACAAGAATTATGTAACGATTGGCAATGTACTTTACTTCGAGGGCTTTACAATTCGAGATGGTACAGGTCAATGGCGTCCGGTTGCCAGGGGAAAGTGATCCATGATGCGCCAGCAAGCATGCTTACCTGATTGTCTGTACAGGCAACGGAGGAAGTCGAGAAAGCGCTGAAGAACGCTGGATTAATGTGATGGTGCCGGCGGCAGAAGATGCATGCTGGCGCGTGCATCAACGATGTTGGGCTGACACAGATCAAGCCCGCCGCGAGACATACAAAGCGAAGATATCGGAAGCTGGGAGCAGACGAGACGAGACAAGACAAGACAAGACGACAGGTCGAGATATACCAATCGAGGGGACTGTCAATCACAATGCGCATCTACGCGAAACAACACGGGTCATCTGGCGAAGTGAGCTACTAGTCTGCGCCGACCTACTTGCCTTGATGCGATGATACGATCTAGCGCTGCTAAGCTCCAAGGTACAGGCACCATCCTCACGCGTGGGATGCGGACATGATCTCATTCGTTCGTCCTGGGAGATGGTGTGAGCGTTACGGAATAGTGGGTGCTGCTCATTGGCCCACCCGTGTCCCCGACTCCCTCCGACCGCCAGACCAAGTCCCAATCCAGAGCCCCCAACTGCCCAGGTGTCTTGGAGTCCAGTTGCCAGCCTGCCAGCGCAAGGTCCGCAACCGGGTAAGCGGGCGGGTGGACGCCGCTCCTGCCTACGCCCTCCTCCCGTCTCCATGCGCTCCCGTGCCCGTCAGACAACGCCCGACTGCTAAACAGCTGATCCCGTCACTGGGCACTCCTCCTCGCGCGCCCTGACCAACTTGCCAACTTGCTCCTCCTTTGATCCTCACCCCCTATCAACATCTCCTATCCATCTCATTGCCCCCAATTCTATATCTACTATAGCGGAATGTCTCACTGTCCCTCTGCTTACTAGACGACGTATCGTCTAGTCTGTCCAGCTTGAATAACTACTACGACAAGGAACGGATCCCAATTGCGCCGCCATCACGTCGACATCACCCGGACAGTAAGCACGCAGCTCGCGCATTCCATCCGACGGAGCGACGGGGATCCCTCACAAACTACCAACCAAGCATTCCAACCAAGATCAGCGCGCTGCCTTTGTCTCTGCGCCGAACGCATTTGCCTTATCCATTGACTTCGACTACCGCTACGCACACGTTCTTCTACCCGCACCGTTATCTGCGCCGCACCTCATCCAACCCTATTTCCCGCCATCGTTATTCTCAACGCCCGCCCACGCATAACACGACCTATCCGATCTGCTGCGTTGCAACCAATACCGCCAAAATGAAGGCATGTTTCCGCCGGGCCGGGCATACCTCACTGAGCCTGCTTCCCCGAGCTAACCGTCGCTCGCCATCTATAGTACTTACCACTCCGCGATTTCGACATCATTACCTCCGCTCTGAACTTCAGCACGCCCGACTGCCGCGTAACAGGCGGCTGTGATCTGTACACTACGAAGGCTGCTGGATCCGACAAGAAGCTCTACAAGAACATCGAGTGCTCCCTGGAGTCGCAACATGCCGCCGTCATGAAGTTTGGCGCATCGCTCTCACCGCCACAACGTGAGCAGATGAGCGCATCACTGAACTTGTCTCGCTCTAGTCCTTTCGGCCCGCTGAGCGATATCTCCAGTCGACGTACGTTCGCATACCTCATAGCTACCTTGAACGCGAGCCATCCGGACTACGACTTCTCCCATGTCTTGCGGCCTACCGACTTCCGCCGCGAGCGGAATCTGCGCAAGGTCATGGCCACTATCGACAGCATGCTGAGCAACGTCCGTCCCCATGGAACCGCACTTCTACCGCCTAGTGTCAGCTCATCGTACCGGGGTTACGGTAGTTCCCCCTCTGCCAACGCTGCCTCGGGGGATTTCCCCATCAGTAGTCCTGCTTGGAGCCCTCATATGTGGTCCATGATTGATAAGGAGATGACCCTGAGAGACTGCACCGCTTTTTCATACCAGCCTCTCGACGACCCGTTCGACGGCGACGAGGCTGCGATTTGGCGTTTGCACTACTTCTTCTTCAACAAGGCCAAGAAGCGAGTCGCATACTTGTACGTTCGGGGCTTGCCAATTGTGATGAACTCGCCTTCGCTGGCAGCGCACAGACGCAGTAGCAACGGTGTGGCCAAGCGCCACGGCGCTCCTGTGTCCAGCAGCTTCGGTGCAAACAAGTGCGCCAAGTTCTGGCTCGGTGATCAGCTTGCTGACCGTGTCGAGGCTACTAACGGAGAAGACTACGATGAAGACGAAGACATGGTGGTCTGGGATCCTGACGAGGACATTGAAATTGACCCCTTGAACGACCCTGATACCGAGGAAGATGAAAGCGACCAGTATGACCAAAGTGAAAGCGAAGACGAGAGTGAGCTTGACGAGGGAATGCACTCTGTCAGGGGCATGAGCGAAGACATCGCTTCTCGCATGGAGATGTAGGCAGCAGTGCCGTGCCCAAAGGGATGCGACGGGGCCTCTTGTCTGATGATTCGTTGACGAGCTTGTTTCTTTTTCAAGTGGTTATTGAGGACTGCGGTTGCAAGGCGTCTGCTATGATGATGAGATATGGACATCATGAATCGGCCCTCCCATACTGGATCTACGATGCCCTGGTGGTGGATTCAACAAAGGCAGGGGATATGCCGTCTTTGGCGTTCAGGCTACGTTGAGGGGTAGTGCAGAGCGCGTCGGCGCTCGATACCCATATTTTTGATTTACGGGATGCGCACTGCTTTCAACATAGTTAGGCTTCGGGCGTTCAGCGTTCTTCTGCGTATAGTTAGGTACTATGAGTCAACGTCGCCCGGACAGGACCTTGGGAACAGACTGATCTCTAGGCTTTGAAGCGAACGCATGCACGGTAATATCAATGGAGAATTACTTACTTCAATTGGCAAGATCACATGAAGTGATAGGTGGGCACATTCAGCAGATCACTTTTATCAAAACGCTCTTGGCTGCCCTTTTCCGTTTATAGCTCGGCGCTCGAAGCTGTTTTTTGGATTGCTTCCTCTATATTCAACTCTGAGTCGTAAAGCTGCGACGTAGGATATCTCAGGCAGTGGTGCATAAGGTCAAGGTTCAGATTGATGCTGCGTTGTTCGGCACTGAACAACCAGCTGTTGCGAAGACTACCACAGGCTGACACACCTGTATTGCATCTGAATCTTCTGGGCATATATCATGACTTACTGGCCGAGGAGGCTGATGTCCACAGCATCAGAGTGCAGTCAATGGTATTGAAGCATTTACTGCGTGAGAAACGTATCATACAACATCTTTGTACGCCGTCGGACTCGTCTGCTCAACTACAAAAGGCTGCCAACTCCTCGGCCATGATTTCTTGCTACCATGTCAAGCATCTACTACAACCGAATGCAAACCTCCATAAACTTTCCGCCCAGCCCAATACGAATAACCACGATGGCCTTCACATCATCTACCTGCGCTAGAGGCGGCAACACACCCCGAGATGGCTTGAGCTCTTTGCGCAAGGGCGGCGACAATGGTAGTGACAGTGGATACGAGTCTGGATCTGGGGGATCCGGGGGTAGCAAGGGTGGAAAGTGATTCAGATATGTACTTGGCGGTGACAGCCAGCTTTTTGGAAGGCGACGAGGACTTTCGGGGAGAAAGGAAGATCTTGTGACTGGAAGAGGAAAGACGAGGGGCATCTATCTACCTGACAGATGGCCACATTGGAGTTTTGGACAACATATATAGAAACAGGCAGGTCTTCAGCTTATCAACATGTTGATGCTAGAAAGCCTTTTTGCTACAACATATTGCCCCTCTCTTTCCGTTGTTGTTATTGTTCCGTTAATGATGCGCCGCCTTGACTTGACTTGACTTGCCTTGCACCTTCAGGCTTCCGCAACCACGTCGACGTTCAAGCTTACAGCTTCCCCCCCACCGTCTGCCCCGAACAAAGACTTGAATATTTCTCCCCCAGACTTGGTAATCAATACCTTGTCTGAATACAGGTGAAGTTTCCATCACCCTGGACACAAATACATGAAGTTTGCGCTGAGGGTGTACGTGCGGTTGTCACGGCAGGCGCGGTCACGCAGCTCAAAACTTTAAGTACCAGAGTACCTTAGCTCAGGTGGAGCCCATTAAAACCGCGTCGCGGCTGCTGAGTGGGGCTTGGCAGGCTAGCTCTCGCGTCACATCGCATTTTCGGGGCGGCAGCCTTTCGCTTCTAGGTATCTTTCGATCCTACCTCCCCGTCTTCGCCTTCCTTCCCCTTACCACTCTGCCATCAACCGCATCTCATCCATCTTGCCATCCGTGTCGCCGTCTCCTGTCGGCCGTCGCGCGCCACCGTCAAGATGTCAGAGGGTATCAAGATCGACGCCAAGGTCTTCCAGGAGCGCATCAATCACTTCGTCAACACCTGGAAGGCCGACAAGCGCGCCGGAGACAAGGACAATGTCTTCCACGGCGTCGGCTCCATCCTCATCATGATGGGCAAGGTTGGCGAGAACCCGGAGTTTCACAAGAACAATGCCATGCACGTACGTGATCACCCTCGCTGTACCCTCCACCAGCACCACCACCGAGACCCGGACTGACTCCGCCACAGCTGTGGTTGCTAGGTTACGAGTTCCCGACCACGCTCATGCTTCTCACCCTCGACTGCCTGTACATCGTCACGACCGCCAAGAAAGGTGCGCAGCGAAACACCGAAACATCTGTTCCACACACGACCTGCTAACCCGCACGCAGCTAAGCACTTGGAAGCATTGAAGGGAGGCAAGTTCCCGATCGAGGTCATAGTCCGAGGCAAGGATGCTGCAGCGAACGAGAAGCAGTTCATCAAGATCGCCGATACCATCAAGTCTGCAGGCGTAAGTCAAAGCCTGGTGCTAAGCCCCAGATTGAGATTGAGCTTGTGTTAACACTCGCGACAACAGAACAAAGTCGGCGTCTACTCCAAGGACACATCCCGAGGCCCCTTCGTCGACGAGTGGAAGAAGGTATTCAACGAAAACTGCAGCGATGTCGAAGCCGTCGATGTTTCCGTTGCTTTTTCCCATGCCGCCCTCGCCGTGAAGGACGAAGCCGAATTGCGAGCTATGCGAAGCGCCTCCAAGGCCTGCGTCGCCCTCATGAATCCTTACTTCCTCGATCAGATGTCGGATATTCTGGACCAGGAGAAGAAGGTGAAGCACAACGACCTTGCCATGAAGGTTGACAAGAAGCTGGACGACGACAAATGGTGGAAGACGGTCGAGCTCCCCAACAAGCAACGCCTACCCTCGGACTTCGACCCCGCAGCGCTCGATTGGAACCTCGGCCCTGCTGTCCAGAGTGGCGGAAAATACGACCTCAAACTCCAGGCAGAGCCGACTGACGATTATCTCCATCCCGGTATTATCATTGCTGGCATGGGTTTACGTTACAAGTCGTACAGCTCGGCTATCGCGCGTACATTCTTGGTCGACCCCAACAAGACTCAAGAAAGCGCCTACAAGTGTCTATATGCAGTCCACAACCTCGTGCTGCGAGAGCTTCGAAACGGCGCGGTCGCGAAAGAGGTCTACGGCAAGGCCCTAGCCTACATCAGATCCAAGAAGCCGGACCTGGAGAAGCACTTCGTGAAGAACATCGGCGCGGGTATCGGCATCGAGAGCAAAGACCCGACACTGCTACTCAACGGCAAGAACGGACGGGCTCTGAAGGATGGCATGACCCTGTGCGTCACGACAGGATTCACCGATATCGAGAACCCTCAGCCTCAGGACAAACTGAGTAAGACGTACTCCCTGGTCATCACGGATACCATTCGAGTGACCAACAATGAGCCGGTTGTCTTCACGGGTGATGCGCCCACCGATCTCGATGCCACCTCATTCTTCTTCAAGGATGACGAGGAAATGCAACCCGCACCCAAGAAGGAGAAGAAGGATTCGCGTGTCGGTGCTGTTGCTACTAAGAACATCACGAACACGCGTCTGCGATCCGAACGCACGACGCAGGTGGACGAGGATCAGGAGAAGAGACGACGAGAGCACCAGAAGGAGCTCGCAACCAAGAAGCAGAAGGAGGGCTTGGGCCGCTTTGCTGAATCGACTAGTGGCCAAAATGGCACCGAGGTCAAGAAGTTCAAGAAGTTCGAGTCTTACAAGCGGGACAACCAGCTTCCCTTGAAGGTCAAGAACCTCGAAATCCTCGTGGACCAGAAGAACCATACCGTTATCCTTCCTGTCATGGGCCGGCCCGTTCCCTTTCACATCCATACGATCAAGAACGCGAGCAAGAACGACGAGGGCGAATGGTCTTACTTGCGAATCAACTTCCTTTCCCCTGGCCAGGGTGTCGGCCGAAAGGACGATCAGCCCTTCGAGGATGCTTCAGCCCATTTCGTCCGAAGTCTGACGTTCCGTTCGCTTGACGGTGATCGGTACGATGAGATTGCGACGCAAATCTCCAACATGAAGAAGGAGGCTACCAAGAAGGAGCAGGAGAAGAAGGACATGGAGGATGTCGTCGAGCAAGAGAAGCTTATTGAGATCAGAAGTGAGTGTGGTTGAATCCTGTCCATCACCGAGATGCTAACGTCGTTGCAGACCGCCGACCACCGGTTATGGATAATGTCTTTATTCGTCCTGCTATGGAAGGCAAGCGCGTGCCTGGAAAGGTCGAGATACACCAGAACGGTATCCGATACCAGTCACCGCTTAGTACGCAGCAGAGAGTCGACGTTCTGTTCTCCAACATTCGCCACCTATTCTTCCAACCTTGCGATCACGAGTTGATCGTAGTCATCCACCTGCATCTCAAGGATCCGATCATCGTTGGCAACAAGAAGAAGACCAAGGATGTGCAGTTCTACCGAGAGGCTACCGATATCCAGTTCGATGAAACCGGAAACCGGAAGCGGAAGTACCGGTACGGTGACGAGGACGAGTTCGAGGCCGAGCAGGAAGAGCGACGTCGACGAGCCGAGCTGGATCGACTCTTCAAGGCCTTCGCCGACAAGATTGCCGAGGCTGGCAAGAACGAGGGCGTCGAGGTGGACATGCCTCTTCGCGAACTTGGTTTCAATGGTGTGCCATTCCGAAGCAACGTCTACATCCAGCCCACGACAGACTGTCTCATTCAAGTCACCGAGCCCCCGTTTATGGTCATCACTCTCGACGATATC
This sequence comes from Xylariomycetidae sp. FL0641, assembly GCA_022376655.1. NCBI lineage: Eukaryota > Fungi > Ascomycota > Sordariomycetes > Xylariomycetidae sp. FL0641. Next base: position 40,565 of record JAJJKE010000086.1, read on the forward strand.
GAGGTTGCTCATCTCGAACGTGTGCAATTCGGGCTCAAGAACTTCGACCTGGTCTTCGTGTTCAAGGATTTCGCGCGAGCGCCGTTCCACATCAACACCATTCCGGTCGAGTCGCTGGAAGATGTCAAGGAGTGGTTAGATTCTTCCGATATCGCCTTCTCGGAAGGACCTCTCAACCTCAACTGGCCTACTATCATGAAGACGGTGACGGCTGACCCCCACTCATTCTTCGCCGATGGAGGTTGGTCGTTCCTCCAAGCCGAGAGTGACGATGAAGACGACCAGGATGACGACGAAGAGTCGGCCTTCGAAGTCGAGTCGTCGGAGCTCGACGCAGCGAGCGAGTCCAGCGAGGATGACTCGGAGTTCGATAGCAACGCCTCCGATGAAGCCAGCGAGGAGGGCTCCGACGACGAGGATGATGAGGGCGAAGATTGGGATGAGCTTGAAAAGAAGGCGAAACGCAAGGATCGTGATGCCGGTCAGGATGAGGAAGAGCGAGCGCCGAAGAAGAAGAGAAAGCACTAGACGTTTGGAACGGTAAAAGTTTCCAAGCAGGATGTTCATTTGGCCTATAGGATGACGAGGCGTTGATCGTTTTTCCTTGCTGGCATACTGTCTGTCAGTGCAGATGGCGAGGAGACGGCAACAAACTTCGCAGGGAGAACTTGGAGCTCACAGCAACACTTGGTGGTTTGTCTGATGACGGAAACGCCTCGGTGCGCCCTCCGCTCTCGTGACTTCACCAGTCACGCTTTGGTCTAGAGCTCCAGTTCTCTGACTGTACAACAAGTCTGCGGAACAGTGGTAGCAGGCAGGTTCCCCGCAGGAAGGGTTTCTCGACGAAATGGAGAGATAAGCACTGAGCACTTTCTTAATGCGCGATATGATTTGGCCAGGCTGGTCTGTAGTTTAGCTTCGCGTAGCCCATCCGGAAATTTGATCCACGGAGTTCATGGTCACCAACCTTTGTCGTGGGATTTGCCATAACGAAGTGGACTGGCCAATGCTGAGTCTTCTGTCGTAAAGAGTAGCTCAACAACCCACCAAGACCCAAGCAGGTAGATGGATGTATGGCCAGACCCTGATCATGTATGCATGTATCGTGAACGCATCCGTATGTCGTTAGTTATGGCTTACCGTAGCCATAAGGGAGGGAGGGCGCTGTGGTTGGCGAGCGACAAAACAGACAATAAGATGTTGCTGTCGACCTCCGTGGCGGTGACAAGCACGCCTCTACAGATCCGAGCCTCGAGGACAGGATAAGAGACAGAAACCCTGTACGGTAGGCGATGTACACCGATGCCAAGCAGAGTCTTTGGTTGGAAGCTGGTATAAATTGGTATATATTCATTACAACAACCGCTCACGCTCGCTCACCAACCATTCCTTCATCCGAAACGCGCTCCCGTCGGCCGCATTCGGGTATCTGGTGGGTGGGTATGAAGCTCCTTAGCCCATTACATTCGTGACAAACATTGATCATTAGACATAGTTAAGTGTGTGTGTGTGTGTGTGCGTGTGTGTGTGTAGGTCGATACTCTACGCCGGGGAAGCTCCCTAGAGAGCATCTCTCTCTCTCTCTCTCCCCCCTCAAAGATTAGAGGTTTTAGAACCAGCCGCGCCTGCGATCGGTCGGGGGCGCGTAGCCATCGCCGTGCTTGCTGACGCTCATGCGGCGGGCCTCGCGCTTCTTGTGCATGCGGCGGGAGCAGCAGGTGAGGAAGAGCACGATGGCGGCGAGCAGCGAGCAGATGGCGCTGACCAGCGTGGTCCACGCGGCGGCGCCCCACTCGGCGTGGCTGTTGGACGCGTGGTCGTTGACTTCGTGGTGCACGATGGCGAAGCCGACGAAGTCGGTGATGAGCACGACGAGCGTCACGACGAAGGTGAGGAGCGCACCCAGCGAGGCGAGTAGCGAGCCCACGAAGCCGGCACCCAGGGCCAGGAGGAAGGAGATGAAGGCCAGCCCCGTCGCGACCGGGTGCAGCACCATCACGTTGGTGAGGGCGCGCGCCGTGGCCCCCGACGCCGACCCGAAGTCCACGCCCTGCAGGTTGCTGGTGATGATGTCGATGGGGTCGTAGCCGATGTGCGACTTGGTGCAGATGTCATTGTCATCGCTGCAGTTGTTCGTTAGCCCATGGTTCTGTTGGATTTTGTGCAATCAGGGGAAGGGAGCAGGGGGTGCAAGACTCACCCAAGCGCGTTCTGCACACAGTATCCAAATGTTCCAAAGGAGATCACGGGGTTACCGTTATTGTCGTTAAACAGGCCATCGTCGCCGTTGGTGTTGTCGAGGTTGACCTTCAGGATGGAGATGCTGTTGACCACGGGCGCCGAGATATCGGTGATGATCAGCAGCACGCAGGCCGACAGCAGTAGGAACGAGCCGAAGTGGTGGAAAAAGCCCGTTGCTCCCATGATGGCGGCGGGTAGTGGTGTTGACGGGTCTGCGGGTACTTGATGTGGGATGCGCAAACTGGTAGGCCTCGCTGGGGGTGAGTGAGGCCTGGGGCGACAAAGGGGACTAAATAGGTATAGGGTGTCAGGATATAGAGCACGTGGTCGAGATATGGGTATTAAATCAGTAGGAGAAGTGGGAGGACGAAGGCGTCAGTTATAAGTCATACGAATCCCCCCCTAATGGCAGCATGGAAGAATCAAGAACTTGCGGTTGTGACTTGCACATTTCCTTGGCAGACAGCTTGTCACAAGATCCACAGGTAGGGCAGGATGGGTCCATGCCGATGGAACATGCGACGATCCATTGTTCGTCACACTTATTAGCAGCACTTGATTAAAGACAGATCGATCGCCCGGACGTCATTGAGGTTTGCGTTTGCGACGACGAGGCTTGGAGGGGTCTAGTAGTAGTATGGTCCGGCAAACCGGCAGGCAGCCTTGGGCATGCTTGCTGCCGTCTACTGCCGTCCCCCCTTTTGGTGTTCTTTTTGGTCCCTTGATCGGCTTGATTCGCTCGAAACGCACCAGCACGCCTGGGTGACCTATTCGGGAACGGTTCCTGCCCGTCAGACCAATCAAGAACATGGAAGAGATCTTGGGGTAAAATGGAGCTGGGACGGCAGACCAGCTGTGACGTCGTGGCTTTGCATCGCGTCCGGGCCCGTTCATTGGCAGAGTGCAGGGTCCTGGTGGGGAGGGCGAGGGTGTCTCAGCGGCGTGCCCTGTTTTGATACCGCACTCGCGCCGGACGACGACCGAGATGACCTCAGCATGCCCTCAACTTGATCTGCCTTGATCTGCCTTGATCCGCGCTGTCTTGCAACCTAAGTCCAAGCCGACAACACTCCGTCCGTCAGTCCGTCCCCTCACCACCGCACTACCGCGCGCCGACCGTTCGGGTCTCGTTTAGGTAGTGCACCGATGCTTTGGAGATGTGCGCTTCGTGGTGATCTGGACCCCTACCCGAGTCAGCGTGGACAGAGCTCTGGTCGTGCCCGAAACGGTCTTCGAGGATGGGAGCGCATGGTCCTGACAAGGAAACCGTAGGCAAGGTAGCATAAGTATCCACTGCTGCAGTCCGAAATGAAATTCGATAAAGCAACCCAGCAAGTTGCAGGTTTGCTGACCCATTAAACGGCTGCCATCGAGTTCCAGGAATGTCGATAACGGCAAGGGACATGGGCAATCGTTACCCCCCATTCAGCGGTTATGCCCTTTTGGCGGTTATGACGCGGATGGCAGAATGGCTATATCTACTCGATCGCGAGGGTAGGGAACCGGTCGTAAGCCTGAGTCATGCCTCTGCGTCGGGATCTAGAACCCAGCTTATCCCTCGACTGTAGTGTGACCTCACAGACGACAGACGCTACCTCTGCAATTTGACTAACGCGTGTCTGATATTGAGCCCGCTATCGAGCGCGTCGGGTTCCAGCGTCGGGTTCCAGCGCGGGATGGAGTGGAGTGCGACACCACGTGCAAGTAGTCTTGTGCACCCCAGCTATGAAAATGATTGCGAGGCTTGACCGCTCAGGCTTCATCGGATATCGCCTGGATTTCTGCTTTGCGGTCCATTTGCCGATCCTGAGAGGAGGCTCTTGAAGGCAGCGTTATCAAGCAGGCCGTCCGATCGGGGCGCACTGTTGGTGTTGCTGGCATCCAACCCGGCAGACTGCGCGGCGGATGCTGTCTGGGATCCCGGCGATCGAGACGCTTCTGTCTTCTCCCTCTTGCGGCACTTGTCCGCAAACGCAGATAGACTCTTCATGACCTCGGGCGTCTCGGCGTCGGCTTTTCGTTGCCGTATACGCTCCAGGAGGAAGGCTTCGCGGGGCGAGTGCCGTTTCATGCCCAGCAGCGAGTGCGCGGCGCCCTCGCGCCCTTCGTCGGCGAAGCTGGCCTTGTCGCGCGAGAGCTGATTGCCCGTTTCCCAATCGCGCAACGCAGGGGCCAACGCCCCGGAAGGTACCACTCGCTGGAGGGCGGCGGACATGAAGGTCTCGGTGCTGCCGTTCCCGTTGCTGGGCCAGCGGCCGTGTATAGGGTTGCGCCGGACGGCCTCTCTGTGATTGTACTCCGGGCTGCGGAAGACGTGGAGCGTGAAGGTCTTGTGCCGTAGGCCAAGCGCATCGGCGGCGGGCGTCGCGCGTTCGCTCTTACTATCCTCGACCGGGTTGACTGGAGTGACGATGGTCCCTCGAAGGTCGAATTCGGCTCCCCAGTTCGATCGGCCGGCCGGCGTGGTAGGAGAGTGCTCGTGGGCGACGACAGTGCGGGTCATAGGCGACGCGTTTACGAGGTCGGCGATGATTTCGGGTTTCGTGGTGACAGCGATGAAGGAGGCATTGTCCTCCAGCTTCTTGAACGTCTCTATCGACTGCTGCGAGACCCTCTGGAGGGTTTCGAGGACGGCCCGGCGTTCGAAGAAGGTCTTGGGCGCCGGTGTGCACCTGACAAAGACCGAGCGGGAGCCCAAGCTGAAAGGCTTCAGCTGGGCAAACGCTGAAGACATCCTGCCAGCTTCTGGCGATTCTATAGCGGAGTGCAGCTCGTACAGACAGACAGCTTTGGGGCAATCCCGCACACGCCGGATTTCGTTACGATCGATAAGGTTCTTATCAGCCACGAGCAAGACGTCAGCTGCAGATGCCCCATGTCAGCTGACTGCAGCCGGCCATATTACGAGTACTTGCTTACCTACCTAGGTACCTATATCAACCCAAGCACTCACTTCCACTCGTAATCACAACGCCATCTATCTCACTGACTGAGGCTTTTTCAAGACGTAAGATCCTAACGACTGCATGCTTACCAGATACTTACGTATTTGATCCTAGACGAAGACGCACCAAACGAAACCGAAGCCGCTCCGACCTCAGTGCAATTTCCACGCGGGATTAATTGCATGTTGGCTTGCTTGGCAGTCGAGGTATCTGCTCCCTTGCCTCTAAGCGCTGGCAGTTGGTGTAGCTAGCGAAGGTCTCCTGAATGCTGTTTGCATTTCAGCATCTCTGATGCGCCCCTGAACCGTTGCTATTCACCGCTCAGACTCTGCACGACCATGGACGCGCTGCTTGCTCGAATAGGCAGCAGCAGACCGCCTTCACGTCGGGTTGATATCGCGGCCGTACCGAGCAGTTGGGACTGAAGAAACCCTCGGGATCGCGAATACGGCAGAAGAAACATCCAGCCCACGCGGCATCCCACGCTGAAAAGCCGAGTTGCCAGATCCAAGCCGTCGCGGATTCTGCAACCCAACCCGCCCCAAGGACCCGTCGATGCGTCCAGCCCAGCCCGCCGCCATTGCCACGGCACGAAGGACCTTGCATGAGATGCTGGAGGGGTCTCGCCAGTATCCGGTTTTCTGGGCCGGACTTACAACTCTCGATGTGCAGATCTCGAGACCTTGTTTCCATCCCACAGCTGCTTGCCCTGGGTCAGCAGTGTGTACCTCCTCCACGGGACCTTTGGCGTCTCTGTCAGTGCTTCCACTTCTCGGTGACTCTCTACGTGTGATTCTGGTAGATGCAGTGGAGTTACATGATCCGGTCTGATATGCGTTCCATTAGGACGCGTCTTCGTTGTTTCGCCTTGGACTTCAGAGCCGAAGTAATGCGAAACGTATTCGGCCGAGTCAACAAAGATCCCTAGACAGCCCTTTCTCCATCCGTACCTTCTTATTTCGAGTTGCAAGGTACGTCGACGTTGCTACCTACTTGGATCTTTGGGTTCCATTTACTGCGCGCTGCCTACACCGAAGACTCGGCGAGATCTGCCCTCTTCCATACTTCGATGTGGCTGGCTAAAGGTACTGTGCCCCCCCTATTGGTGGTCTTTGAAGCTCTAGACCCGACCCATCCGGTCACGAACGTCTTATGCGAAGACAGCTCGAGATTCTGAGGTATACTCTCCCATCAGCTAAGTTCATGCGTCCCGTAGGTCCCACCTCATGCTCTAATGTCTCAATTTCTACCACGGTTATGCTGCAGGCTGCGGTTATCCCGAGTCCCAACAGGGTATTGCGGTTTGCATTGGTTGCTTGTCTTAAAATGAGTTGTCAAAATCAAAAGCTATGGCATCTACTCGGTGGGATACGCTCGGTTCACGACTCTTGAGGTTGAGTACGGCTCCCCCAGTACCGTGCCGTCTTAATTGGCGCACGTACGTGCTGTTGGATGCGGCTCTCAGGGATGCCTGCAGGGTATGCAAGTGTTATTTCCAGTATCCGATGGGGGCGGAAGGAAGCCCATGGTAGCGGTGACAGCAGCTAGGCACAGGATCCGAGATTCTCCTTCTCGACTTCTCCAGGTTTCCCCGGGCTGCCAGGGAGCAAGTCATCCGAAGGATAAAAAGTGGTGTAGCAGGAACTCTACCCGATCGTGCCGGGCCCGACTTGAAACCCGAAGACGGACGCATAGAGGAAGTGGAAGAAGTGGAAGAACCAAGACGCGCGCTGGTCCCTTTGCGCTTTGACCCCGATCTCCGGGCCACAGTCCACTGTACGCATACATGGTACATACAAGGGAGGACGGGCTGCATTCCGCTGCCGGGCAAGGCGATGATGGATGGGGAGATCGCGTTCTGTCCTGGGGGGTGCTTTGGGGGTGGGTGGTTGATGGTGGTCCATGACCGTGCAGGCGCTCTAAAGTTCCAACATGCCACCCCTCCATCACCGCTGACCAGGGGGGCGCGCAAGCGAGCGAGGTCAGGCGGCGCAGCACTGCCGCGCGGTACCTGTCCTTGCACCTTCGACCCTTTCGGATGAAACGTCAGCTGCGTACATACTGTAGGTGTATGTATGTACCGTGTAAGGGGTGGCAACGCCCAACGGTCACGTCAAATCGTCCCAGCGTCACGGGTCTTCCCCCTCTACCGCCCCCATGGCGCTGGGCCTGGCGACGCCTGGCAAGCCTGGGTTCTTTCCTGTCTCCCGATCAGAGCACTACCCAGCCTCCCCATGATATGTAAGACCTGACAGGTCGAAGCACGCACGCCGTTCATCGTCCTGTATCACCCACCACCAGAGCCGAGAGAGGCAGGGTGATGACGGATGTGCTGAGGCTGGTGTGATGACTCGAACTGGTTGGCCCTGCTGTGCTCCTGGATCTCGCCGCAAGGAAACCGAAAGGGTGCGCATCGGAATACGGATCTTCCATCGTTTCAACCACTCAGCGACGCGAGAATGCGGCTCAGCTCGGCATTTGCATGTAAGTCATGTCAGGATCTCGTGGTTGTCATCCAGGCAATAGGCCGCCAGCAGCCAGGATTCGGTAGGTAGAGGCCAATCAGGCTTCCCAACTCTGCTACGCCCTTTTCTGTTTTCTCGTAGGGGCGCCAGTCAGTGGTCATCCGCCCAAAATATCCCCAGAATGGTTACAGATAGCGGTGGGGTGCGGGTTTTGGAGTCGAGAAGGTTGCTTGCTGGTGGTGATTAAAGCGGTAATAACTGGATCCAGAAACCAGAATCATGGGGTCGCTTGGAGTTTGTTGTCCGAGTTGCCCAAAGCTCTTTGAGGCCTCGATCCGAAAGGTCACGTTCCGACTTCCGAAGTCCACCCCCGACCAGCGCAGTGAAACGAACTTAAACGCTGCATAATCCCTTACAGCGTTGTTGGTTGAGCAATTGAGTTTCTTACGGCGGCCCAGGCAACTGGCTCAATGCCATTTTGAGTTCACGGCGGCCACGTTGCATTGACTCGTTAGCCTCCATAGCTGACATCAACGTCGTCTTTGCCTTCTAGGCAAGCTAGGCACTGCCAGATAGATAGATAGATAGATAGCCAGCCGATGTAACGCTGTTTCGCCGCCGACCAAGGGTCGAATTGGTGATCCGGCAGACGGAACCGAGGAAGCTGGGCGACTGGTGCGAACGGGAGGGATGCAAGTCATAGCACTGTGGATCTTTGGAGAGGGGCAGGGGTCTCGCAGGCGCGCAGGGACATTTCACATCTTCAGAGCAGGCAAGGCAGAGAGGGTTCCAGGAATCTAGAGCAAGGTTAGCCTTTTTCAGATGAATTTTCTGGAATACGGACAACTTTCGACAAGTACCGATCAGGGAGTTCCTGGCTTGGATTCCTAGCTCATGCAAAACCAATGACGATGCCGTGATATCTGTGCCGGAACTCTCTCACACCATACCCCACAGCTGCGGCGATAGATGAGATTCTTGCCATTAGCGACTTGCCACCTGTTGAACCACAGCCTCTGGCAGTGACGCCATTCGAACTGGGCAAGCAAGGCCGCAATCGAGTCGCGCACAAGGCAACAGGGATGCTCGCGCAATCGTGAGTTTGCAGCTAGCTGATCCAGTGCCCGGGCCCTGGGACGTTGCGTCTGATGAACTTTTAAGAAACGTGACCTCGAGCATCTACCATTCCATGCGTAGGGCAAGCACGGGCAGACGGGGTATATCGTATGAGATGCGGAATGCTTGTCAAGCTCGAATTGCCTGCCATGCCAAGCTGACACGCCTGATTCATACGTGGATGGGCAGCAAATGAACAAGTTCCGCTGTGGATCAGGGTCTCAACCCCATCGTGGCCTTGCAAGTTGCTGGTGCACAAAGTACTTATCAGACCTCGGTATGTATGCTGACTGCGTACAGTATCTTCAATTACCAAACCCGTAGTCCATGTGGCACTTATACAGTGTGTAGAAACTTGGTATCGAGTGTCGCTTTCGTTATGATCGACCTTGCGAGAGATAAGCGAGCGAACAGGTTGCATGTTTCGAGCGATCACCCTGTTCTCGAAGTTAGTTGCCGACATTGGTTGCCAGGACAGCGTCAGGAAATGCAGTCAACTGACTGCCCCCATGTCTCAGAGATACGCAGATACCTATGGCACGGACATGATCAGCTACCTTCAGACGGGCAATGGCTTGGGGCGATAGACGTAGGGCAATAGGGCCTGGTCCGAGACTAGATAGAAACTGTACAATCGTCCGTACGCTCGGACGCCGAGGCTTTGAGGCGCTCCCAGATGATGCTGTCAAACACGTGTCCCACTGCGTAGGCTTGCAAATCGTCAGGCGTTACGTACGGTGGCCAGCAAGTACACGCGTAGTAGTAGTAGAAGAAGAAGAAGAAGAAGCAATGGACGTTGCTTGGTAGCCGCAGGTAGAGTAGTAGTTATCCGGGCCTATTGGCTGGTTACTTACGTCGAGAGTCGCAATAGGTGGTCTGAGAACAGCGCCTCATCGTCGTTTGCTTATTCCTGTCCCAACAGCTTGGGTACAGAAAGACGGGCTGCAGCAAGCCACGGCGTGGCGTCTGGCGTCACGGACGCTGTCCAGTCGGCGCTCTGTCGTTGACTCGTTGGCCACACATTGTTGTCGATGCGCATGCTAGTGGCCGTGAAGGATTTCCGCCGGTCTCGTAGTGAGCCAGGGTGCTATTCACTCGCGGAAGCTTTCCACACCGATCTCGCCGGTGATGGTAGTGCTTAACATGAGAAGACTGTCCACCTTCATCGAATATGAAGCCGGTATAGCTGTGATACGGTGCGGTGGGTGTCATTCGAGCCTGCAAGGGCTCTTCTATCAAGCAAGTCTGCAGGCGACGAGAACCTTTCCTCCGATAGCGCGGAACGGCGGCTTGACTGCGTATTCACTCATCACACCTCCCTGGCTTCCGAGCATCTTGCCTTGTGCGGGCTGGTTCCGCCGTGGGGGCATCGGTGCTGGGAATTGATTCGGTACTGAGCAGCACCCAGCAGGTCTGCTAGCGAGAACATGCTGATTCCTAATCTAAGCCTGTCACGGCTTGTTTGCTTTGACCGCAGATGTAAGGGCAGTATACTAAACCTCATGATCGTGCCGTCAAGCCGAGCTCGCGTTCGCATTGAAACCTGTTGGTTGCTAGCGAAAAGAGAATGGGACGTCGACAACAGTACCGGCTCGGCACGAGTACGAGGCATGGCCTAGGCTGACTGTTGGCAAGAGACCCCGTCCCGGTCATTAACTTGCGGAGTATCAATCCCAACGTGGCTCTGGGTGTCTGGGCCCAAGGGGACGGGCGCGCAAGCACGATGATTCCAGGCTTGCCAGTCATTGCCAGTCGAGCCAGTCATTCATCTGCCAATTTGATCCAGAATGGGCCTCTTCACAGGCATGTCCGCTCTATTGGTCAGGTGGCGCTGGCCCGCCATTCCGGCCCTGCCAGATTTAGGTCGCTCCCCACGATGTTTCCGAATCCCAGTCGGACCAGGAGCCAGGTTCATCTCAGGATGGCTTGGGATGGGTGGATGTGTGGATGGGTTCCTCGCTGTCTGCGTTCCTCATCAGAAGCACGCACACGCTCTGCCTTCTGATTGATCTGCCCGCCCACACACGGGGGTTAATGATGCCATTTAGGATGCTGGGAACCAATAACTTCCCATCTGGAGCAACCGTGTCCGAGTGGGCGGCTCGTACGTGTAATGACCGGAACGCCAGGTTGTACGCCATGTATCCGGTACCGCGGCAAACAAAGTCCTCGTCTTCCTATGGCTTTGTGATCACCTCGATGGTACTTTCCTTCGGATGGCAGGTGAGCTTTGGTCAACTCTTCCGGTTGGCGTACATAGACGAGCACAACGTCCGAGGCAGCAGAAGTTAGCAGGGCCTGGGATCCATGATGCGCCCGAGGCGTCCTGACCTGACCCGAGCCATGCCTGTCTGACCCGACTCGAGTCCCGGGCGATTGCGATCCGGTTTTCAACACGCATGCTCGTACAATGCAGAGTCGCTGCATCGGAACTGGCTGTTCGCTGGCTTTTCGCTGGCCGGTACCGTCGGTCTGGTTCAGGTTGGCCAGATACATGACCATACATGATCAGCAGCGCAGGCTGGCTATATCGGACCAGTCTCACGGGTTTCTTGTCTGACATGTACTGTCCTGTAGGCTCCCGTGCCGCTGCCCTACCGCGGCTGGCAGCCTATGGGTTATAACCAGAGGCACAAGCGAGGGGTAGGGTGTCCTCTGGCAGGGTTACGTTGGTTTTCCGTGAGCTTCCCAAACGCGCAGGAGGGCTGGGACGGAATATGTACCGCGAATGCCGTGCCTGGCAACCTGGTTTAGCTGCCCTGTCTCTGTTGAAATTGATCTCCCGCGGTTGTCAAGAGAATACTCCTCTTGACCGAAGCATCTCGACGAGAGGGAGTTAACGAGAGGTCAACATCCTTGAACCCGATGGGACGGCAGAGCGCAGCATCCTGAAGGAAGAGCTGCCGGTAGGAGAGGTGTAAATGAGGATACGGGTGGGCGGCATCCGGACACGGATCTCTCGATGACAAGGATCAAGAACAGTACTTAGATACTGTAGGTACTGTTCCGATACCTTGAAGGACAGCAGCGACAGCAGCAGTAGGCCCAGGTATGTAGCTCGTCAAGACTTTCACTTGAAGGCTTGCACTTGCCGCGAAGACGCTGGGCGCGCACCTGCTAACATGGATGCTACTGCGTACATCTTAGGCCGTGCATTAGCGCGGCACCCTGCTCGACCCCCCCCGGGTCACTGATCTAGCAGCAGCAGCAGCAGCGACATGCAAGCCCTGCAAGCCCTGCAACGCACCACAGCAGTGCCACCTTCCCAAGCCTGGCGAGCCTGGTACTTTACTTTACTTTACTTTACGGATACCTTACACGCAGTGACGACTGACGGTTGTATGGGTGCATGGGCATGGGCATGGGTCTGGTTACTTTGGTACTACCATCTGCTTAAAATCCCAGTGATCCCCAGCCCCGGGTCCAGCTTCACACGAGTCTTTCCTTTTCGCCCTTTCCCACCCCGAGTAATAAACCGCCAGACGGCCAGTTTGACGCTCGACGTTCGACGTTTGCTACGTTCGACGCCTTCGTCTCCCGGCCTCTATGCCATATGGCTCACGGCTTCGTCTCCGAGCCGATCCTGAGCTCGGATATGGTGCCCGACGACGATTTTCGAATACAGCCTCAGCCTCAGCCCATCACCAGCACCAGCACCAGCACGGCGGTGCCAGGGCCTAGTCGCATTGGAAGTTCCGGAAGTCTGGAAGGCCTTGGTGCTGCTGCAGGCCCGTTCGACGCAATTCCCGATACTACTTCCGATCCCCATCCCCTCGCGGCGCCTGGCTCGCCCAACGATTCTCTTTTCGCTGCATCGACTACTGCTCAGGCTCCTATCCCGGCAGGACGATCGACTTCGCAAGCTGAAGGCAACATGGATCTGCTCGTCCACAAGCTGAGCAGGCAGAGCTTGGCCCAGCAATCGCGAAGACCCCCGACAAGCGAGTCGAGTCGGTTGCATGATTGGCCAGGCACCGTGACTGCACAAGCGCCCGCCCCAATACAACCGCAGTACTGGGAATCACCGTCTTCTGGTAGCGAGCGAACATCAGCACTATCGGCCCCATTGCATCTCCGACCGGACCCCGCCGAAAAGCTGGCCGATGATGAGCTGCTGCGTAAATGCCGCGACGCACGGAGGCGGAAGCTACTGGCTTGCACGCAGTCCTCCAGAAGCTCTTCCTCCAGCTTTCGTGCTATGCACCTTGTCACCGAAATGGTCGAGCGTGGCGTGCAATGCAACGTGCAGGAGTCGGTTCCTTCTTCACCCAGTGATAGCGCCGTCATGCCGTCGTCGAATTCGATTGAAACCGCCCGTGGCCCCGAGCCGTCGGATGCCGAAATGACTATGGACCTCGAGCTCGACATGGGTTTCTCGGAGCAGGACACTGAGACCCTGCTACGGGACAATTTGATGCTGCGCAATGCCGGCACACCCGTCGGTATTCGCAAATTCGGCTACCTGCGCTATCGCTCCTCAACCGAGGCAGCCCTAGCATGCAAGAATTGGAAGAGGAGTGCACCTCGTAGTAAGTCCTGTCCAGACCGATTCTCGATGCATCAACCGACGACTCTTGCTAATGCTGCCTTCTTCAGTGCGCCGACGGAGGAAAGTGGATGCCCTATCCTCTTCAACACCGCAGTCTTCCACAATGGCTGTGTAGCGCTCGTAGCAGTTTCCTTTTGTCTCTTTTTCTTGTTTATTCCGCGCGCTTCCCCACGATGCATATACCCAGGGTTGGACAGGACGGCGTTTCTGGTCGGTAAAGGTGTGACTTTTGCATCATATACGGCCGGCCACCCATGATTTCTCAAGGACGATGGTAGTTCGGCCAGAGCATCTGCAGCATTGAATCTGGCGTTTGGGAGAGGATGGTGCATACTGGCTTATATCCCCATCAAGAAAGAGTCAGGTCTAGAATCGACGGGAGGTCGAAGTTGGAAGAATACCCAGCAAGATGAACGAGCAAAGATTCGCGCCGCATGAGACATGGTCGACTCTCCAACCGTTTTACCTGAACTACCTAAAGGCAGGTGACAGGCAGGGAGGACATGCCGACATTTGCAGGGCGCAACGGCCTTCGATTGCGATGACCGAGCTGCACGAGCTTGGATCGGGGCGCGCCTCTACTGCCTCAACAGCGTCAACCCTGGAGGCTAGCTTGATGCGTCGTCCACGAAGCATCGCAATACAAAAGAATTCGCATCAAGCGTCTATTGTTTTCGGAAGCCAGGCGCTCCCGCGCTAGTCGGCGCTTTGTCCATCGGATTGCCTCCCACTGCGTGACTGCGAAGCAGATGACAAAGGTGCTTCATGCGGAATTTGCTAACCCTGGGGACGAAGAATCTAGAATAGACGGACGGCAGGAGACAGGACATAGGACTTTGCTGCTAAAAGTATACATTTCGATGGAAGTAGGGCCGAGCAAAATGGGGAGCGTGTGCGCAGTCGATGCTATTGCTGATGTTTGGTAGAATCTAGGGAACTGGCCGCGCGCCCTGAAACGGTGGTTGGCCCAATCCGTGTCCAAGTATAGAACGTGTAGAAAACGCCACTCCGAACAATCGTCGGCGTTCCCCGGGCGCCCTAGAGGCTTCTCCCCTCAGCCACGAGCCACGAGGTGCCTGCTTGGTAAATGTGGTGAAGGTTTCAGACGGTTGGAGGGTTTCCCCTTCTGGGCGACCCTACGACGCACGCCCGTGCCTCGGAGAGACGAGGCTGCATTCCAGCGGCTCTTTGTTGACCTCGACACCCCGCAGACTTTGCGCACCGGGGCGCCAGGGTCAACGGTATAACTCCTCCTCGCTAACAACGGCTGTGGTACTTCCTTTGACCCTTTTCTTTGTTTCCCTTTCTCGAGGGACGTCTCGACATGGCGCGCGAGATGGCCCCTGGTGGGTATACTCGGCTGCTCGCCAGAGGCAGTGAGGGAAGTCTGCTGGCTGCTCAACCTTTATAACGTTAAGACCCTCCTGAGGAATCCGCTTCTTCCAGGCGGGCGACCTACTTCAAGCTTCAACTCACATTCCTCTCGACAATCTGCCAATGGTCTAACTCGTTGCTACGGCCACTAGTCATTGATATGACTTACATCTAACTTCTTTTCCTTAGCCTCGCCGTGGCTGACGTCCCTGTCCATTTTTTTTCCTGTTGCCGTGGCAGACCTCTCGTGTTTTGTTGACTTAGATACCCAAAGTAGATATTCGACGGATCTCTTCTCTTCGAATACCAAGTCTCCTTTGGCTGGGTTTTCTTTACGGGCACAGACTGCCAAAGGGCCAGCTCTTGTCTACCACACATCCAAC
Source organism: Xylariomycetidae sp. FL0641 (assembly GCA_022376655.1). Classification (NCBI taxonomy): domain Eukaryota; kingdom Fungi; phylum Ascomycota; class Sordariomycetes; species Xylariomycetidae sp. FL0641. The sequence continues at coordinate 55,638 of JAJJKE010000086.1, forward strand.
GGACATCGTCCAGCATCAGCGAAGACAGACAGCTGTCACTGCTTCGTCTTTACCGGCAAGATGGCCTTCACGGCGGTGCATTACCCAATGGACAAAGACCAGACCCAGTTCTCCTACTGGCCGGACAATGAAGAGCTTGCAGTGGCGGGCGATAACTTCTTTGACCAATTCGTCACCTTTGATTCCAACGACCCGACAGCATTGAGCGGTGACTTGCTCGAAGACCCGCCTAGCCCGTCGATTCTGCTCGAGTCTCTTGACCAGAGGCTATCCGACTCCTGCTCGAACGATCAGGGGTCACAACCTGACCAGACGCAAGCCGAGTCCGCGGCGTCGTCCTTCTCTTCGGCTGGAGATTTCCTCACGCTGCCCTGTGAAGCTCCGACGACGACGGTATCGTCACCTTCCGGCTTTACCACTCTAGCTGCAGACCCAGTGCTGGGCGGAGGGTCGATATCGGACTCCGAGCTGCTCCGCCTCGAAGGCATTTCATTGAAGTCACCTAAAAGGGACATCACAGCGCCTGCAAGCCCAATTCTGATCAACCCAGCTTCATCAAGTCCACGCAAACACAACCGGTTTGTTGATTCCGTATATGCCACCATCCGCCGGGCTACGCATCGGTCCAAGCCAAACAAGCAGCCTTCACAGCAGGCGGTACATGCCATGGACCTCTTCCAGACCAATCTGGGGCCAACCCATGCCTTCCACAACACGGGCTTGGACGACTACACCAAGGACGGGCGGGAACTCATGCCAGAGCCAATTGATAACAGTGGCTTGCCCCTGTCGCCGCCACTGACGGGCAAGATCCCTAACGACCACCACTCTAACGGTATGAGCTTTGTGCATGGGCAGTTGGACGACCCTTTTTGCGACGGCTTACCTGTGTCGTCGGCTGCCAATAACCACTCGCTCAGTAGCCACGCTCTGAACACGCCCATGGACACCCCTCTGATGGATGGCGAGGCCTTCTATCAGCACGCCCTGGCCGCCGTGGATATGGGCAACGCCGCATACAGCCACCCGCCAACGCAGCAGCGGCAGCAGCAGCCAAAGCAGCGCAGCACGAGCTCGTCGGCCGAGTGGCCGATGGAGGGTCTACTGACGGACGACGCCAACCCGTGGGCGACGTCGTCGTCCTCCTACGTCCCCGACAGCAACCCGAGCCCCGGCTGGTGGGAAACGGGCGACCTCGTGTCCGACTCCCACCACCTGGCCGGCTCGCGCAGCCACGGCAGCCTGAACCTGGCGCAGCACCCCACTACCACTCATCACCGCCACAACACCGACAACAACGCCAGCGCCGCCAGCAACAACACCGACCTTCCCTACGAGTATTCCCACTCCTCCGCCGCCGACCTCTCCGGCCTCATGATCCACATGCCGCAGCCCCGCGCGCCGCAGGCCGCCGTGCTGACCGCCAACCTGCCCGACACCCTGAGCGCTTACACCGCCACCGCCACCGCCGCCGCGTCGCCGTCGCGGCACCCGCTGCCGCCGCCGTCGTCGTCCCACCACGGCCGGCGGCCGCGCCCCCGCGCCCCGTCCTCGGGCGCCCGCCACTACCACCACCAGGGCAGCCTGACGTCGCCGCGCAAACAGCAGCAGCTCCACCACGCCGGCTCGCGGGGGTACCTGCGGGAGGCGTCGGCGTCGCCGACGCCGCGGGCGCGGCACGTGTCGTCGCCGGCGGTGCAGAAGCGGCGGTCATGGCGGACGGCATCTTCGTCGTCTTCGTCCGGGGGCGGCGGCGGGTACGAGTTCGGGGGTAGCTTCCCCGGCAGCGAGGGCATGACGGTCACGGTGAGCAGCAGCAGCAGCAGCAGCAGCCCGCGACGAGGCGGGGGCGGCGAGATCGGGTTCGTGAACTTCACCCCCAGCGACAAGAACGTCCTGATGACGGGGGTGGCGCCGAGCGGGAGCTCCAAGACCAAGGCACGCCGCGAGAAGGAGGCGATGGAGAAGCGACGGAGGATCAGCGAGGCCGCGATGAAGGCGGTGAGGGCCGCGGGCGGGAACGTGGATAAGTTGATGGAGGAGGGGTTTTTTGATCGTCATTAGCTGCTGGTGCTGGTGGTGTCGTTGCGGGTTTCGGAGCCAAGTTCGCGAGGATTCACGAGCGGTGTCTGCGGCGGCTAGGCGAGGCGGCGCACGCTGACACTGGCGAGGACATCTGGCTGGGATAGGGGATTGCAAGAGCTTTTACGCATCTACATCCTGTAAGGGATGGTGATTAGCTTACTTATACAAAGGGATCGGGAGAGGCATGCATAGCAGAGACCGGGAAGTGTCGGGGAGTCGGGAGGGAAATGTTTCACACAGCGGGACGGAGTATCGCGGCAACCATTCTTCTACCTTATGCTTGATTGATCTTTTTTTCAACAGCAACTGTAATCTGGCTTGTAATCTCTACCTTAGGTACTGGCGGGCCAGCTCGGCCCTCTCTCTTCAAATGAACTCGCTCGAGACTCCTTTGTCTATTCCAATCAACTTTTCAAATGTCCAAGAAGTCTCCGTCGTCCCCGCGATTCGCCTACTACCTGTACAAATACGATAATGACCTAAGGGACCATTATCGTATGATCTAATACTGTGTAGGATAATCAAGGTCAGAGATGATTATCCCTTCGGTTCAATATCGTGGGATAATCGCTTTACCAGTGATGATTCCATCCGCGCAGGTATTAAGTGACTCGCCGGCATCGAGAAGGCTTCTTCTGCCTTTTCGGGAACTCCCAAGCGCTTCACTTGAGAAGTTTCGTGCGACACGGTATTTTCGCAGTACGTGTAGGATCGATCAATTACGTGATTAGGATTATCACTATCTAATAAACCTAGGCTATCTATCACCTCTTTACCTAGGTAGGCACTAAGTAAGTACTTAGTACTCAAGCCGCGATCTCGAAAGTCCCGTTCAGCGACAGATCGCGGCTGCTGGTGCCGACGTGGACCCGGTAGGTGCCGGGCTGCATGCGCCACTGCCCGGCCCGGGTGTCCCAGATGCTCAGGTCGCGGCGGGTGAGGGGGAAGGTGACGGTGCGCGACGCGCCGGGGGCGACGCGGGCGCGCTGGAAGCCGCGCAGCTGGCGCGCGGGCGTGTCGCCCAGCGCGTCGCTGCTGGGGATGCCGAGGTAGAGCTGGGCGACCTCGGCGGCGGCGACGGCGCCGGTGTTGGCCAGCGCGCAGGTGACGGTGGCGACCACCTGCCACAGCTCGGGGTGGCCGCCGGAGACGACGGGGACGGCGGGGTCGGGCAGCGGGCCCCGGTTGCCCGGGCCCGCCTCGAGCTGGATGACCAGCTCGCTGTACCCGAAGGTGCTGTAGGTCAGGCCGTGGCCGAAGGCGAAGCGCGGCTCGATGCCCGCCCGGTCGAACGCCCGGTAGTCGACGTAGAGCCCCTCGTCGAAGTCGGACTGCGGGAACCGGTCGAAGGAGATGCTCGAGTTCAGCACCCCCGCCCCGTAGTCGGATTCCTTCTTCGCCACCGTGTACGGCAGCTTGCCGCTAGGCGAGACGTCGCCCCAGAGCACGTCGACGATCGAGTTGCCGCTCTCCTGGCCGGGCAGGCCGGCGTAGAGGACTGCTGTTACGTTCGGGTGGTCGATCCACGCGTCGACTGTGCGGATACCTGCGGAGAGCATTGTTAGTATCCATATCTGTTGCTCCGTGTTTTTCAGGGGAAGGGACGGAAAGGGGGAACGTACCGGTGGAGTGGATGACGACGACGGTGTTGGAGCAGTTAGCCGCGACGTTGTTGACCAGCCTGTCGCTGGACGGGTCGGTCAGGCTGAGACGGTCGAAGCTCTCGGAGGCGTAGGCGTTGATGAAGACCAGGCAGGCCTCGGCGTTCACGTAGGGCGGGTACGGGTTCTCGGACTCGAAGTCCCAGCGGACGATGCCGTTGTCCTGCTTGAGGCGCTCCTGGATGGCCTGGAAGGGGCTGACGACGTACGGGGGCGAGCTGCCGCCCGAGCCGCCGCCGGTGATCAGCGTGCCGTCGAGCGTCTGCCAGCCCCAGTTGACCTCGTAGCCGCCGCCGTACCGCGACGGGTTCTGCCACGGCACCGACTTGACCGTCGCGTCGTAGCCGTACACGCAGAGGAACTTGGGCCGCTGCAGGGGCAAGGTTCCGTTGACGTTCTTCACCAGCACCGTCCCCGCCGCGCCCACCTCGCGGATGATGGCCGAGTGGTTCGCCTGCACGTCCACCGCCGGGTGCTGCTCCGTGTTGGTGTAGATGGCCGGCGAGGGGAACCCGTCGTCGTGGCCGAGGTAGTACCAACTGGCCAGGATACGGGTGGCCATGTCGTCGACGCGCTCGGCCGCCACGGAGCCGTTGCGCAGGGCCTGGGTCAGGTTGTCGCCCCAGAAGCCGGCGTTGGGCATGACCATGTCCAGGCCGGCGTTGGCGGAGGCGATGCCGGTGTACTGGCCGCCCCAGTCGGAGACGACGAAGCCCTCGAAGCCGAGCTCGGTCTTGAGCATGCCGTTGAGCAGCTTGGAGTTCTGGCAGGCGTACGAGTTGTTGGCGCGCTGGTACGAGCACATGACCGCGGCCGCGTTCTCGCGCAGCGCGTCCATGAACGGGAACATGTACAGCTCGTGCAGCGGGCGGTCGTCGACGTTGCTGCTCATGGACTCGCCCAGCTCGTTCGGCATCCGCCGGAACTCCTGCTCGTTCAGCAGGAAGTGCTTCGCCGTCGCCATCACCCCGGCGTCCTGGATCCCGCGCGTGATCTCGCCCATCCCCGCCCCCGCCAGGTACGGGTCGTTGCTGAGGCCCTCCCAGTTGCGCCCGCCCCGGACCACGCGTCCGAGGGGTCCGGCTACCGGTCCCAGCGCTACGTTGATTCCCTTCCCCCGGTACTCCTCGCCGAGCGCCTTGCCGTACTGGTACATCAGGTCCCGGTCCCACGTAGCCGCTACGTGGATCCCGGCCGGGAAGGCAGACACGAATTCCTGGCCGCGAATGCCGTCAGGGGCATCCGACAGGCAGAGAGCTGGTATGCCGAGACGGGGGGCGGAACCGCTCTCGCCTACGCAGGTACCCTCGAAGCCGCGGGTGATGTTCACCTTCTCCTCGAGGGTCATCTGGGCGCAGAGGGCACGAGCTTGCTCATACGCCTTGGCCCATTTCGAGTTGGTGGTTCCATTACCGACAGCTAGACATGGTGTCAGTCAATATTGCACGAGACGGAGGAAACCGCAGAGGTCAAGACGCACGAGATGGGTACACCGGGGGGCTCTGGCCGTAGAACTGGGTGTCGGACCCGTTGAAGCCGTAGCCGGCGGCGGCAGCACCCTGGAGGCAGAGCGCCACCGACGAGGCGAGAGTGAGCAGCGACCTCATCTTTCAGCGGCGGGAAAACCGAGTGCGTGAAGTCGAGCAGGAACAGGAGCTGTGCTGTGCTGCGCGGCGCTGCTCCAACTCGGAGCGAAACTGCCCACCACCGAGCAACTCCCCCGGCCTTTATACACGATGGACCGGTGCCTTATTGCCTCTCCCTCCTTACCTCTCAACGCGGATCTCGCTCTCGTGCGCGCAACTCTCACCTTGCGGCGGCCTTCATGCTTGCTTGCTTTGCTTACCTCGTGCCCGTCTGGGTAATAACCTCCGCGCTGCCCCGAGCCGCAGTCGGGCCTTTCGCCCTTGGGGCCCTTGGCAACTTCGCAGCCATTCCCGGGTCTCTGGGATGGATGCCCGGCAACTACCGGCCGGGCCTAGCCTAGGTAGGCCACGGCTACCTGACTCGGGAAGCTCGTGTGGTCAGGCGACTGCCTTACAAGTTCGCAGGGCTGGTCCCCATTCTCCAAGCACGCTACCCCACAGGCCCCAACGTCCGCGCGCCTCGGCAATGACGCACGAGCTGCTCACCGCTGCGGAGAACAGGGCCGCGGGGGCGCTTGGAGACCTGACCGCGTGCGGGGGTGGCTTGGGTGGTTGGGGAACCCATCGTGCAATCGGGAATCAATAGCGCGCGGGTGGAGATGCATGCTTTGCCGGGACGCGACTCGTGGACACGGCACACTGGACAGCGTGCCGTCTCCGCATATTCTCGCCTGGTTTCTGGGCTGACATCGTCGGACCTCGTCCGTTGAAGGTAAGCATTCGAAGGCCGTAGACATGGCCAGACACGATGCTTGACGGGGTGGAGTATATGGAAGAAGCTTTCCAGGGCGAGTCAGTCCATGAGCTTCGAGTGGCAGTTAGCCTGCCTCAGCTGTGCTTACACCTGGCAGATGAAGACCGGAAGAAGATGTGAGGGAGATGGCAAGCTTGTTGATGCTCTGCAGATCCAAAACATTCGTGGTCCTCAAGTCCATCCACAGACTAGGAGTTGAGATTGTTGGAGATCAGCAGGTACAAGCAAGTTTTCCGGGTTCAACTTGCATTTGCATGCCTCGCAAAGGTTCGGCCCGGGCCTTGCTGTTTAGCAGTCCTTGCATGCACGTGGTGTCTCGGAGAGCATCATGACCCAGAAGTATGGTTCCTGTCATCCAGTCAGGTAACCTGTGGCCTACTGTGCCTTGCATATGCTTTCCCCGAATGGCGTGGTGGTCGGGAAGTTCAAAGAGACGGAGACCGGTTCCAGTGAGGCTCTTTCTTATTGGAGCTCGTTGGAAAACAAGGCGGTCAGCTCGGGAAGTCACCACATGGACCGTTTCCAAAAGGGTCCAAGGTATACTATCCCTGTACCTCTCATGATCTTTAGCACTCTTAACAAATCCATTTTCTACGCTTACACGTTGGTCGACTTAGGATCCGGGCTATTTGGGCATATCGTCATCTCGTGCTTTGCTGGTGAGGTGATGCTTAGAGTGCGAGTTGTTCCGAACCACTACTCAATCGCATGGAGGGCAGAGCTTCGCAGGTACCAGCAGGTCTGGCAGTGTGGGACAATGCCCCCATAATGTGGCTCTTCCGGGAATAGGGGAGAGTACTCATGGAGTAAGCGAAGGGTAATACCTAAGTAAGTATGGGAAAGCTCTTTTTCTTTCGGCAGGGTTGGATCACACCACACACCTGGCCCAGTGCGTTAGTCCTCCAGCAAGACGGAGAGGGGATCCCTTTTGCAAACACATAAGCTGGCCATATCTTCGGGTACCTACATACCCCGTGCCTGAAAAGCCCGGAAGGCACGCGGCCGAGCCAGTCCAGCAACGTATAAAGCACCCAACCTCCGCTACCCGCTCCCGAGAAACAAATCCACCGGACTCAGCAACCCCTGCGCGCCCTTCCCCCCGTCGCGCGCCAGCGGGGGGGGGCGCGTAGACGTCTCCGAGTCGACCGGGACCTCGACCACGACGCCGCCGTCCGCGAACGCCTCGCGGTCGGCCGCCACCCTCTCCCGCACCGCCGGCTCGGCGAGGCGGCGCCGCATGCGCTCGTACGCGGCGCGGTCCTCGAACACCATCACCGCCACCGCGTCGAGGGCCGTGGAGGCGGACTGTGCCGGGTCCACGTAGTGGCGCGTGTGCGACAGCGGGATGGCGTCGGCGGCGGCGGCGGCGGCGCCGCCGAGGAGCTCCTGCAGCAGCGGTAGGTGGTGCGTCTCGTAGTAGGCCCGGAAGGCGGCGGGTGTGAGGTCGCGGCGCCGCTTGAGCTGCGCCAGCACGGTGCAGGTCATGTTCGCGACGAGTCTGTGCCGGTGGAGGGAATGCTGGCGTTCGGGCAATGGATGTATGCGTCGGGGATTGTCATACGAGGAGAATGGCGACGGAGAGGAGAGACCTCGGGGTTTTTTAATGACAGTGACTGTTTCCTGGCACCCATGTTCATGCATGTTTTATGTTGTTGTTACGCTGTTGGAAGTTTGCGTTAGACGGCCGACCAACCGGCGTTTCCCTTGCTACGAGCAAGCCAACCGCGTCTTGTACCCACCTTGTGTGGTTTGTATTCCGAAGCCCGCGCATGTCAAGACCAGATACACCCGATGGTCGAGGCGTTACTGAGTCAGTAGGTGAGATCACCTTGATTCCATCTGTCGGAGAGAAAAATGGTGATCCAGTACCATATCAGCAAATGATCTTCCACGCGAAAAGGAATGGGAATGTGCGCTCATCATGTGTTCGATATCTTAGACAGCAAGACGTTGAAAATATCACGGAACTTGGACTTGAGAAATAATTCGCTCTATTTCCGATCTATCTCAATCCACCGGCACCTTTACTCAATGCTTCGAATCATCTGGCCGTCCGGTGAAGAATCCGATATAGCTCTCGGTATGGGTAGCATTCGCCGTGCCCGACGTCTCGTAAGTCTTGGTGACCTTCTCGCTCCCGTCCGCAATAACCAGATCCGCGAGCGTGCGACGGAAAAACTCAAGGGCGGCCACGGGCTGGTAGTACGGGATCTCATGGCCGGCCTCGTAGATCCGGGCAAAGGAGAAGTTGCCATACTGCCGGACCACGCCGTACTCGGTGCCATCGACCGTGAAGGGCTCATACCCGGCCGCCGCGAACTCCTTGGCGTGCGTGTAGTTAAGCTGCAGGGAGACGGCTTCGCCGCCGAACCAGTTGCAAATATAGTCCTAGGTAGAGAGTACGGTGAGTGATGTGCGTTACTTTGATATTCAAGTGGGAACTTACAGCATCGCCATAGAATAGAGCGACGCGGACACCGGTAGCCATGATCGCCTCCAGATCCGTAAGTAATTCGGGATACTCAAAATCGCCGGTGTAGTCAAACCCTTCCCAGATCTGGTTACTGCTAGTGGACGTGTAGTTGATATCGACACCAAGCGCGTTCTGGACCTTGGGGGTATTGAGGTAATCCACCCAGTAAGAAGGCGGAATAGTGGCCGAAGCATTAGCCCGGATGTCGTACGGGCTTCTTCCACTGGTGACGCTGTTTGGTCTCAAGTCAGCGCATGTTACTCGAGTAGAGTCGTGTTTTCCTGGTCTCGCTTACTAGTAAACTCCTTCGACAAGGTTTCTGCAAACAGCCGTAGCCTGGGAGCAAGTGGCTTTGCCATCAGGTGTTGAGCGGTCTGCCTGGAAGCAATATCCAAGAGAGTCCTTGCAAGCATCTGGGAAGTAGTAATTCATCTTCGCGTATTCGTACATGCTCTCGTTCATGGTCTTGATGCCGTACGTGTTGCGATAGGCGAACTCGGGGTAGTATGGGGTCTGGATCAAGCCCGAAACAATACCATTGATAATACCGAGCGTGTGCATGTTGAGTTCGACGCCCGACTTGCTACCGTTCTTAATAAGCTCATTCTGTTGGTAGAAGTAATGGTAGAAGGCGGGACCGTAGTGTCCGCCATAGCTCTCTGTCCACAGGTTGAAGCTGCGCGAGGTGATTTTGGAATCGAGCTGTGGCAGGTTCTCGAGGAAGCCCTGAAGCACCTCCCACGCGCCAACCGCCGCCAGCTGGGTGGTGTCTATCCGGTAAGGGTCGACATCACTGTACCGGCCATCGGGGTGTGATGAGTTGACAGGCAGTCCGGTAGTTTTGTTGATGACGCCTTCGACCTCAGTTGCGTAGGAAAAGCCAACACTCAGCGGCTGGGAGAGGAACAGAAGATTGCTGACTTCGTTCCAAGCATACGGATTGACGACTGAGGTGCCGTTCTCCGTGACCTCGCAGGGGCCGAGCTCTGGTGGAAAGTGTCAGTGGTCAGCCCTATGGTGTTCCCCATGCGAAAGCCAGGTCTGGATTACCTTCAAAGAGACCAATCATGGAGTCGGAGCCCGGGCCCCCGTTCAACCAAAGTGTGATGGGGGCTTCATTGGGGTTCTCCCTGGCCTCGAAGAACCAGAAGAACATGTGCGTCCGCTCGTCGAGGTCCACATAACCGGAGTAGGAGTTGACGCCGGGGGTGGTCTCGCAGACGCCGTGCTTCCCCGGCTCGCTGTACCGGAGGGTGGCGCCGCCCTTGGTCTTGATGGTCTGGACGCCGGTGGGCTCGGCAGGAAGCTGCTTCTTGAGAAGGGTCTCGACGTGCTCGGGAAGTCTGCTTGCATCCGTGAGCGCAGGGTACAGGGCGCCTAGCAGCGGCGCGCCTAGGGCGAGCCACTTGGTGGGCATATGCATCGTGTTCCTTCAGCCTGGGCGCAGAAGCAATCCTGGAGTTGAGAAGCGGCGAGTATGCTTGCTTGGCTCACCGACCTTCTAGAAGTGAGCGGCAGCACATGCAGAGCTCCGGACGACCGAGGATTTTATAGCTTTCGAGATCTTTGTTACCGTAGAGCTCTCGAGTCAAGCTAGGGTGGTGTTGGCGTTGCATCATCGCAGTTCGTCCCGCACATCGGACGGGAGCTTGCTTGAGCTCCCATTGAATCATGACGCTCTTCTCGTTGTTCACCTGCCTGTTTCGGCTAGCTATGCTGTATCTACAGCCTCGGCAGCCTTATCGTATCGAATACGGCGTACGCTTGGGTGAATCCTGCTCAGATCTCGTGGCGACGTGAGATAGCGTGCCCTCTCCGCCCGCAGTAAGCAGTAGGCCATGCTTTCTAGGCCAGCCAGCCACCAGGTCAGCCAGTATCAGGGCCTGTGCCTCTGCAGGATGCAGCCGGTCAGGGCCTGCCTGCTCAGGGCTGATCAGGCATGACGGGCATGGCAAACATACCCATTCTGGCACTTTAGGGCTCGTCAGTCAGGTCGAGGGCCACGACTCGCTACTCCGTCTTGCGTACGGTGAACTAGCCCTGGGCGGTGTCTTGCCTGGCTGTGCCGCTGATCAGCTTCCAGTAGGAGAAACCCCGGGCGATGATGATGCAACTCAAGGTTGCATATCTGTACTACTCGTCTCTATCAGCCAACAGCTTTCGCTGGCACGTTGGGTGTTGCGTTCGTAGCTCCGCCAAAGGGAGCCCCAGAAGGCGGGGGCGTGTTTGCCGTTTGCCGTCTGCCCTTTGCCATGCCCCGGGAGATAAGGCCGGGCTCGGCGAGGACCCTGACTGGACTTGCCTGACGTTCGCCCAGTGCCCAGAAAGCTTGACGTTTTCTTATTTTCTAATTTCCCGATCTCTTCGGTCTCATTGCTCTGGTCATGAGTCCGGGCGCCGCATGTCTCGGGCGTTGACATGAATAATGAGTGAATGGCCCGGGAGTCAGGAGAGCCTGATAGCGTTGGGCAGTGAGACAAGAAAACAGAGGGGCGGGGAGGGGAGAAGTGACTAAGGTATTTTGTGCATATTCATGTTTCTGCGTAGAAGCATATGCAGTTACACTGTCAGCGTACGGCTTCCGTCGCCTCTCGGTTACGCGGCATCCTTCCGCCGACCAGATACATGATCCAGAACGTCGGTCAATGGTAAGGAAGGTCATATGGGAGGTGCAATTTTGCTTCCGACACACTGGAAAGGCTAAGGTACTCCCGCTTGCAAGCAGCGATGCAGGTATGTGGAACAGCAGCAGCACCAGCAGCACCAGCACCAGCACCAGCAGTAGTACTCACAGGACCCTGCAAGCATAAGACGGAGAAGGAGGATGGCCAAGACACATGTTCGAGATGAGCAAGATGGGATGGGATTCGGGGATGCTCATCTTGGCTTGGCTTTCCCGAGTCTTCCAGCATGCCTGCCCAGGTGCTTGCTTGGTTGCTTGGCTTGTCACCAGACACCTCCTCCAACGCCTTGGGGACCTTGATCTGGGGTAAGTCTTGGCAGACTGACTGACTGAGACTGACCTGACTGCCCTCACAGCCTCCTCACCTTGCGTTCACACGCGTGCTGTCATCAAGAGCATCATCAGTCACGCCTATTTTTATCGCGAAAGTTCTGCTCGGATTCAAGGTTCTGTCAGGGGTTCCTACCGCGGCTACGCCCGCTGTCTGCGCCTCCATTACGGAGCCCCCCATCACCTTACGTGGGAGGCTCGCCATGTAGCAGAAGAAAAAAAAAAACAGTTACGCCACGAACCTCACTCATCATTGGTGCGCGGAGGAAATGTAACCCAGATGCGGTCATCCCGGCATCGTCCAGGGCCCCTAATAATTGCATTGCGAGCTCTCCGCAGTCTGCCCGCAGGAGCCTTCCATTCATTCCACCCTCGTCCCCCCTCCTTCGCATCCACCTTCTCTCTTGATTCCCACACCCCACGAGTTGGAGATCTATTCTGGAACAAAAAGAATTGGTTGGCAGGCCACCCTCCCTCGAGGACTTCTGTGCTTCTGTGCTCCAAATTGCTCCTCCTCCTCCTCCTCCTCGGAGACGCTAGGTATTCCGGGGGAACGGGAGGAATTCAGCGCAATCCGTCCGCTGCGCACGCGCATGCACCCTTCCGCGAATAGCCCGGAAGCGGTGGTCTATCTTCCGACGTACCGCGGCGCTTGCTTGCTTGCTTGCTTGTTCTCGTGAGGGGGATCGTCTGGCCCTCGTTTATCTGTGCGTCTTCTGCAGGCCTAACTGACTCTCGTGTGCGTGCGTGCGCGCGCGGGCGGGCATGGACCCGCGTTTCTGGTCGCCGGGCAAAAAGCACCTGCCTGCCTGCTTGCCTGCTTGCCTGCCTGCCTACACCCCCGGCCTCTCCGGCCTCGCTGATGTGACATGAGGTAGCAGCTGACCGCGTCCATGACACAAATCCTCCCCAATTGCCTTTCCACTGCGCTGACGGGATTCCGTGACTTCACGCTTGTGTAATTGGGTACGGCGGCCGCTTTGTCGTCAGACGTGCTCGGGGTTGGTGAACGCCTCGCTTCGGCGTTCGCGATGGGTATTTCTGTCGCGGGGTAAGTACGCGTCGTCTCGTGGATACGAGCCCGAGCACTCGGGAGCCTTGGCTTCCGTGTGTAGCCGGATGCCGCCTATGGGAGGACGCGGCACGCAACATACGGCATGGATTGGGCAGTGGTGTGGCATCTGGATGCAACACCTTCATAGACATGCAATTGGTCTAGGAACAGTTCCTCACGGAGAAGATTGGTCTTGGGAAGATAAGCCATGTTGCGAGACCCTACAACAGTAAGGGTTCGAACTGCGATCATCAGGGGTATTGTACATTGTGCATTCTAGCAGCATGCGACTATTGCTGGACCTTCCCAGTCTACACAAGTTCCACTGCCACTGCCTGCGAGTTGAACCTTTCGTGCATGTTGCGGGCGACCCTGCTGATCCGAAGCCGGTCATCCAGCAGCTCTTGGTGCCCGAGCCGTCCTCCGCTGTACGCCGTCATTCGGATGCCTCGCCTCCTGGCCTCCCAAGCGCTGCGTTGCAATTCGGATGGCCATTCCGCATTCGTCTTGGAGAGCGCGGGAGCATGAATCTCGATGTTTTGGAGGTCCGGGAAGTCCTGGGACTTGCGCTCGAACAGCTCGGTAAGCGCGCAGTCCAACTTCTGGACGTCACGGAGCAGACCGCACTGGGCGAAGCGGATGGTCTGCACTGAGCGGGGCAGCATTCTGAGGAGTTGCCGCCTCGACAGCTCAATGTCGGTTTCCAGAGAGTCCGGTGCGCCGGGGTGTAGCTCAGCGTGACGAAGTGCTTCATCACCGAAGACGAAGGGTGGCGAAACCTCCAGCGTCTTCAAAGCCTCGAATTCGGAAAATGACACTAGTGGTCGTCTGTCAGCGAGAGCCGTGCAAAATGCATAGGAATTGTCCTAACGGGTAAGGACTTACTGGGCTTGATAACATCGCCGAGATTTGAGCTGCGGTCAAAGTTGACTGAGCTAATGGTCAATGAGATCTCCTCGAGGGAATGCGACTGGTAGTCAAGTGACTTTTGCAATCGGGTGGTGTTAATGTCGGTGTATGCCCTGCCATGGGGTTAGCGTCATGGTGCCCATTTAGGCAGGTAAGAGGTGGTTCACTAACCAGGGGTGTCCGAGGTTGTATTTGAAGACCTTCAGAGCCTCAGGGGCCTCGAGGAGTCTGTCCATGGTGTAGGAATCCAGTTGACACGTGCGTTCCAATGTGATTTCTTGCAGACCGGAGTGTCCGGGCTTCATCGAGCGGAAGAGAGCACCGGTCTCCGTGTGATCCTGCTCGATCTCGTCTCCAAGAGTGGAACCATGGATGCGTTTGACCTGGGGAAGACGGCCAAACAATGCCAGTGGCCAACTTTGGTCTGGGTACGCCCCTACCGTCCCTTCCAAGATGACCTCGTTCAGTTCGGGCCAGATTTGGGACGCGGAGCTGTCTTCGAGTATCCTCCGAAGGAAATCCCAGATGCCGTCGCCCGTGTAGCCATCGAGGAGAAGGGTGTTGAGGTTCGGCAGGAACAGTGGGGCCAGCAGCTCCAGATACCGTGACATCTGGTCATCGATCATCTCCTTTTGCCTCGCAAGGTGCGTCTCCCATACTCTCCAAATGTCGGACTTGTAGGCAGCCTCGCCACATACATCCTTGAGGTAGTCGAGGTCGTCAATACCTGGCAGACAGCTGCAAGCGTTTTTGTTGACGGCGAATGCCTTGACCATGGAGGCATGTGGCTTGGAAGAGGTGATGGTGCGGATGAAGGCGGGAATCGGCGCCCTGCACCTCGCCGTGGCACTCTCGAAGGCAACGGTGTGGTACATGACGGGGGTGACCAGGGCGTTCATGGTCCTGGAGGTGAGGCTCAGGGCGTGGAAGGTGCTCCTGTCGATGGGGTCCACAGATTTGATGATGTGCAGAAGCACCTCCACGGGGAAGTCTAATAATGAAGGCATTGCGTGTGTGGTATGCGTGGTATGTGTGGCAGTATGGTAGTGTGTCGAGGTGAGGATATGTGTTGTAAACGGCAAGGCGTGAAGGGTATCGATGATGATGGTTCGTAAGTCGTGATATTATATTGTACAGAACAGCGCTAGATGGTATAGAACAAGGTCGATTGGGCATAAAGGGGGAGAGTGGGCAAGACGGCAGGGTGTGAAGCGAAGACTTATATAGTATAGCATCGACGACGTGTGGAGAGTAGAACCGTGTGTTATTTCCAACAGCTGTTGGGGATCTGAATCTGGCCCGGGCGTCTGGTGATGTGTAGGGGGAGGGGTGTGGTCGAGGGGCAAGGGGTCCTCGTACGGGTCTAGTACGGTCAAGACGGTGCTGGCCGGTTGGACGACGAAGGCCCTTGCCCGCCATGGCAGTGTCTGGGCAGTGGTGGCCAGGTCAGAGGCCAGGTCATCCAGTCGCCTGGGACGAAAGAGCTGATGGACGTCGAGGAGGGGTCCTGAATTGGAGCAGTTATGCAAGCCAGCAATGCAACAGGAGGCTCGGTTGGAGATCGCAGGTTTGACATGCCTGTTCTGGCGCGCCGCAGCGACGTCGTGTCGACTGGGCTGGCATGAGGATTTGTGTACGGGATACGTGCATGGACGGTGCATAGGAATCACACGACTGCGAGATAACAGCATATCTACCTGAATATTGAGTATATGAACCCAAAAGGCTGAGGAGTCGGATATACGCATACGGCATGCGGTGGTGGTGGGGATGATGGCGTAATGAGGACAGCGCAAACGCGAACACCCATCGCCTGTTGAATGAAGGTTTGTACCGCCCTGCTGCCGCCGCTGTGTGCTCCGCCACCAGCTCTCTGCTGTGACGGCTTCTTCCCACCACCCACGACATTCCACGTGCCCCGCGATCGCCAGCGTGCCAGGGCTCGGCTCGCCACAAGAAGCGAATGAGAGCAGAGCTTGACTTGCTTGAGAGCTCGCAATGCACCGCACCGCTGAAACTGACCTCGCTGACGCGCAATCGCATGGAACTCGCCAGGGCGCGCGGACAGGGTGGCAGGCAGACAAGCCTTGGCCTGGGCCTGCCACGCCTGCCGAGCAAGACAACATGTTGGCGGGCAGGCATCGGCGAGCCTTTGCTGCTTCTGCTCTGCATTTGACGTTGCACTGCTATGCATTCGAACTGCGAAACTCTGGTACGGCTGCGAGAACCTGCCTGCATATCACTTCAACAGCCTACCTTGCCTACAAAAAAACATCCGGTTTGCAGACCGCCTCATTCTTGGCCCCCGATGTTCCTCAGCCCTGGCATGCCTGGCGCCCTGCGCTCGCTTCTGCCTCTTCTCGGTGAAGCCCCTGACACCTGACACCGGGCTTCTGACCTGCGATATATCGCATTCCGGAATCCCTTGTACGATCTTTAGGGCAGCGTCCCCACCACCAAGCTCCCGACTCCGGCTCATCTCGGAATCAGGGTCAAGCCTGCTGGTCGCGAATCTATCGAAATGGGAATAGGAGTATTGTCCGCTTGTCCGGCTTGGTATTAGAACAATAAGCGAGAACCGCTTTCGCGGTAAGCCCGTACGCGCAACAGCTTGATGCTTGACGGAACTATCCACAGGGAGTACTCCCATTATTTCAAGGGTACAGAGGACTGACTGTATGTTGTTGTTGGCGCAGCGAAATCTGCTATTGCAGCGCATATCTCTGCACACAGCCTCAGCCCAATTTCTCCTACAGAGCAATGATTGCCCTTCTTCGCAGGTTCAGGTCCACTTCAGGCTCTTCGCCGGCGACGTCGTCATCATCGCACAGCGTTGAGGCATAAAGTCCGGGAACGGCCAGCGATAACACATCTCTGTTTACGTCATCATACGACTCCAAACCAAAGAAGCAAGCAGAAGACAGGCCAAAGCGCGCGGACAGATCATATCGCCAATTGCACCTGCGACGTTGATACGTTCGCTAAGTTTGGTTCATGCTAACGCAATAAGGCCCCCCGTTCTCACTCAGGCGAAGCGCATCCACCCGTGGCCTCCCTGACCGGTATCGACACCGGTGATGGCGAAGAAGACGAGATTGTGATAACTTTTCTTAATGCTCCTGATATCTGGCATGGAAGCCTACCAATCCTGTAACAAGGGGACTTCCGCTTGACCGTCTTATCCCTCGAAAGCAGCCCAATGGATCCTGCTGCCGCTACGGAGTCGACCATTGTCGACGTCACACTGGCACCGGGCCACTCAATCCTCCGCAACCCATCCTCGGCATCGAGCCGTGCCGCGCCGTTTCAGCTCGGTATGCGCGAGCCCGTCCGACGATCACGTTCGTTCGACCGCTTCCGTCTGCCGGACTGCCTCCATTGCTCGGCTTGAAAAGGAGGCTGTTCAGTGTTCACTGCCCGACCGGCAACCAACCATCTATCACCGATAGCACCACAGCCTCGGCCGGCTGCGGTGAAAAACTCTGGAGAGGCTGTCTGCCGCAAATCCCCAGCCGGATGTCCCGTTCCGATTCCAATTGGCCGGTTCTTCGGTAGTTGTGTCGCTGCAGAATCGCGGCGCAGGAGTCACAGGTCGACGTGTAAGGCTTCATATTTAGCCTCTGCCAATAAGCTGACTGAGATGCCAGATTGCTGCAATGTTCGTCACATCTTGCGCAGGAGAGAAACAACAGCCCAGCAGCTTGGCTGCTGATCACAAGCTGATATCTACCGGTCTCACTTGCTTGGCGTACTCCCCATTACTTTACCCACAAGCAGCTACGGATATCTACGTTGTGCAGATAACCATTACAGGTGGACAGCGCGTCGTGTTATCGAAGGGCCATTTCATGTATGGCGTACTCGACATAGCTTTGTCACATCGAAAACCCGCCCAGAATAAGCTTCTCCTCGGCATTCGAAGACAGTCAGTCGCGCGCAATAGGCAAGACAGTCTTGATTTTGCTCCATAACCCTGTCTGAAAACGCCAGGTTGAAATCGAAACTCCAAAATCGGGCAAGGCCCACAAACAACCAATTTGAGCCACGCCAACCCCCATGGTAACAATCTATTTTCCCAATGCCGTGAAATCGAAAGAAAACGCCGAAAGACCCTTTGGCCGAGCCCAAGTTCCCAAGATAAACGAGTGTTGAAACCATGTTTCGAAACGCCCCATAGACACGTATCCGCCGCCTTCACAAACACAGCCACCATGCTCTCCACTTCGATGCAGCAGTTATCCCAAGTCCAATACCTGCCAACCGCCAGGCCTGCCTGCCTGCCTTTACACAAGGAATAGCGAGGTGTGGATCGTATCCCATGACACCCATCACTGGCTATTGTTCTCGTACCGTCCGTCGGTGTCTCCATCGACTAAGAAGCTTTCCGTGACAGGCGTAGGTGCATCGGGAGGCTCCTCCTTCTTGGGAACACCTGCGGTATGCCCAACGTGTTCCTGTGCCTCCTGAGGGCTGGCATATTGTGTCGATGTCACGACGATTTCCGTGGTTCTGGTCACGCCGCTGATTCCTTGTCCGGACCCCCCTGAACCAGACCTCGGCGTCGATAGGTGGTGTTCTTTAGCGCGCAACGGGCCGTTTCCTTTCGTTTGCGACATGTTCGTGGGGATTGTGGCCTTGGGAAGACGCTAAGTGTGGATATCAACCTAGATGCTGCAAAACATCAGCAATCTTGATACTTCACCAGCATGATACCGACAGTGTAGTCCTGTAACACGACTCGAAAGCATCCTCGTGGGAGAGGAAGCAGACGGGGGAGATGAGAGAGTGCCCACCAGCAATACTGTTTGGGATAGGACGTGTCCCAGGAGTTGAGCGAAGTTATGCTAACAATGTGAAGAACGATGCTGTTTGTGATCAGACTGAGCTCGAGCTGAAGATGCGAAGAACGATGATATCCACGATGGGTTCATCTCCGGCGGAGGGCCAGCCATATTTATGCCCGTGTGAGCTACTCATCATCGAGGATTTCGTGTTGGTCATCGTACTCGAGCTGTCCGAAAGCGTCGCCGAAAACATCGCGCTTATGCCGTCGGAGGTGGTGTTAGTCGAAACTCAAGAGACTGTTGGAGCTTGGGTTTTCACGGCAGTCTCCGCCGCCTTTGGCGACCGCATGCCTCACAAGCGTGATAACGGGAGACACTTCCAGGCGTTGAAGAAGGGAACATCTCTACGGGGAACGAACCCTGGATCTCGGAACTGCTGTATTGATGGCATAGAAGCTGCCACAGCGTGCACCCCAGTCATCGCAGCGACGAGAATATGGCTGTGAGTCTCAGAGCTGAACCTAGCTGACTCCGTACTCCAGAGCGTCGGGACCAGGCGATTTGGCAAGTTACCTAGAAGCTTGGTCTATCTTCCGGATCCGGCGTAAAGTGCACTGCATTCCCAACGCGACGTTGGATAGGGTTCAAGTGGTGTGTGAGCAGTCGTTCGTGCGTCGATATTCTCTGGTAAGTAATGTACACCTCTTTGTTCGTGTGCATAGCGGCGTCATCTACCTAATGTTTCGACTGGAGTCAATCGCAGACCCTTCACCGTTATATCATCGCCCTTATAGAGGTGTTGGGGATAAGGAATGAAAACATCTGCATGTTGACCCTATCACATACCAGGCTGTGGTGTGATAGTTCAAATTTGATTGTTTTTCGACTAGTCCATCCTTCGTGGTGGTTGGTCACCGTTACTAAAAACGGGAAACGCCCCTACAAGCGCTGACGCCCAGCCTTCGGCCCATGTCTCTCTACCTGTCGGCATCTCAAAGACGTTGAGCAGCCGATTCGGCCCGAACATCATTACCGGTCACCTCTGGCGGGGGTGATGAAGGTTAGAAGTGGGAAGGGTATTGAGCCCCCTGAACCGGCCAAAAAGAAGCCACAGCAAAATTCGAACCCAGGCAAAAAGATTCGCGGGCTCAAGACATTGCTCATTCTCCTGCGGCCGAATAACCTCGTTGGTTATTCCTGGCGACTGAATCTTACCACTAGACCATTGGGCCTTCGTTATGATGCCACAGGTGGTACCGGACAGGCATCTGTACCCAGACGCGGTCGTCCCCAGCCCTCCCCTGGCTGGTGTTCCCTTCTAGACCTCCATGTCATGACATATAGCGACTTCTGAAGGCACCTGCCTCTCTCGCCCAAGCCTTTCTCCGGGTACGTGGGATGCTGTTCATTCACAGGGTTTCAAGTTGCTTGTCAACAGCGGCAGAAACAGAGGCAGACAAGAGATGACTGACCTGCACATGCCCAGGTTACTCAGCACCTTAGGTACCTTACGCATCCGAGTTCCTTTCCGCATCTCAAGTTTAGACCAGGTAGTCTGCTTTACTGAAGCTACTGCAAGCCCTCAAATCGTCCCACGAAACCCACGCCGAAGCCTCCACGACCGGACTACCGCAGCCCTGTCCCCTACCCCCAGCCCGATAAACGCCTCCCCCAAGAAATAACGAGTGGTGGCTTGGTACGCCCCATATCTATCACCGACCACCATTCCGCTGTCCACCGGCGCCGTCCTTTGCGTAACCACCGGCATCACCACCACCACCACCCCCCGTCAAAGCAGGCGCAGGTTCCCTGGCCCTCTCGCCCGCCACCACGCTCGCCGTGCTCCCCGTCTCCATGTACGCGGCGCTGCCGCGGGGCGCCACCGTCACGCTGACCGTGCGCGTGCGCACGACGCCCCCGCCTTCGCCGGGCGCGGCCCCGGCAGGGGGGCTGGCCGATCCGGAAGGCCCCGCCCCGGGCGGCGGTGCGGGGCCACCCCCGTTCGCCGCCCCCTGGCCCCTACCTACTCCGGAGGCCCCGCCGCTTGCTCGTGTTGGGGTTGCGGGATGGCCTCCGGCTCCGCTGTCCCGCGCCCCCGGAGCTGGAACCCGGGTTGGGGCGATGGGGGCGTGCGGTCTGTGCTGTCGGACATGGCGGCCGAACCCCCCGGGGAGATGGTAATTGCGACGTCCGTATTGCGAAGTCAGGGATGCGAGTCTGTCTAGGTCGGGCGAGTGTGATGTTGAAGTGATGTAAGTACGTCGCCGAAGACTGGGTCAGGCGGCGGAATGGGACTGCTAGGCGAATGGATATGAGGCCTTGGATCATGTCGCTAACGGATCTAACCTACGGCTGTCCAAGGGCGTGGCGTGCTTTGTATGGGCCTCTCTCTCTTAGAGAAACGACCTGTGTCACCGTCGGGGACTCATCGTCGGCCATTTCAATTGCTGTCTATCACTGAGTCACTGGGGAAGGACCGTGTTGGTCACATGGTAGGTGTGGTTGGTCAAGCAAGAGCGTTTCATTGTAGTCTGGTATCGCGTCGTGACAGATATCTTCTCAGCCAAGGAGCCTGCAACCACAGAGCTAATTGTTGCATTTAGGCCCAGAGCGAGTGGTTTGTGTTTGAACACTGCCTTGACGTTGCCGGGAGCCGGGATAACGGTCATTCCGTGCCTAGGTAGGTGGTGGTCAGTATGCCAAGACACTCGTTGAAGGCATAGTGCATGGTTTCCAATGGAACCCCGCCGTTATATGATGAGCCCAAGGCTTGGGTATGGTCAGGGCGGTGCTATATACAGGTGTTGATTGACCCTTCGTCCCTTGCCGGCCATTGCGGGTGCTTCCTGTTGAGGGACTCCGTTGACACCCATACACTATGCCTTGAACAAGGGGCTTGACGCCAGATGTCAGGGGCAGAATGGTGGACGCACGTACCCAAGGAGCCAAGGAGGATTGGTCGACCAGTTTGTGTTATATTTCTAGTGGAAAGCAATCTCGAAGCAGAACGCCGAACAGTGCTCTAGCCAAATGAAGGGATGGTACTCGGGCGAACCCGGGTACCGTTAAACAACCGAAGCGCGTCCAAAATACTTGTGCCCTTGTCTTCCTGCGAAACCGAAATGAAGAGGTGAGAGAAAAAAGCCTCGAGTACACCCTAATAGGGAGTATCGCTCAACCATTACACGAACCCTGCTCAGCAAGCGAGCTCCATGATCCTCCTCCATGATGAAGGCCGCTTGGGTTGACTCAGTGCTGGGAAGATGAGCCACTCTTCCCCTCCTGCTCCTTCTCCTTCTTCTTCTTTTCCTCCGCCCCACTATCGCTACCTACTCCGCTCCCCGCAGCGCTACTTCCGGGTCTCGAACCGCTCGCAGACGAAGGGTTGCTGTAAAATGTCCCGCCGCCCCTTGCATCCGGCTGCGGAGGAGCCAGGCCTTGGGAGCCCGCTGTTTTCCCCGATGGGTACTCCGGCAAAGTCGGGAGGGGCGTCGTCGATGGGTGCGGTTGCGGTTGCGGGCTCTGCAAAGCCTCCAAGGCCTGCTCCCTGCCCCTGAGAACAGTCGCAGTCGATGCAGAGGAGCTGGTGCTGCTCTTCGCATCGTCGCTCTGTGTGCTCGCTGCAGAGTCGCTAACGCGAACTTCTGACATGTGAGCTCCTTCGCCCCTTGGGCTTGATGGCCCGAATTCGCCCTCATATATCGAAGTTCTGGAGAGTCTGGAATTCTCATTCAAGTCACGGCGTTCGGGTAGGCTGGTAGTACTTGAAACGGACAACCTCGAGAACTGATGCGTGAATTTCTGTCGTCCTTGACGATCGGACTTGTCGCCGCTTTGGTTATTGTTGTCGTCGGCCATGATCTTAGGGTGATAATCCGTACTTGGTGTTCGGTGCAAGACGGTAAACTGAAGACGAAGAGTCAGTGATTGTCATTATCGGATGGTCATCTGAGGTCGCAAGCATAAGCGTAGAAGAAAGATCCCGAAAAGCACTCACATCGCAAGCTGGGCCTCCAGGCGTCTTGGGCAGTGTAATTACTAGTGCGAGGTGCACTGCTGAGCGAAAACAGAATCTCGAGACGAGATACAACCGATTGATTGAGTGGAAGGGTTGGACCAAATGAGAATGAGGCTGATCCGCAAATCTTTGGATGGAACTGAACAGAGGAAACGAAATCTAGCATCATATTTATGTTCGTTCCATCTGCCGTTGGCCGTCCAGATCAGAGCTGTTGCTCGCTGAGAGCATGACCGTTTTCGTCATCGTTGGCCGCAGAGGAGGAAGCGTTGGTCTGGAACTTATCGTTGGGTCGAGGGCACAGGATACTGCCCGGATGTTCATTGTCGCGATGGCGGCAGGGAGTCGCTGGTACAGGTGGGCTTCGCGGCGCGATGCTGGGGGAAGAAGTCCAAGGAACCAGCATGGCAGTCCTGCTACTTTTCACCGCAATCTGCGTTGGGAAGGACATCTCTTTGTAGTTGGACATGAGCCGAATGGGACCACGCGTTCGCTCACTTAGCCATCATAATGGGTGGCGTGTCGGACCACCCCTCTTGGTTCCGGATCTGGCGCAGAGTTGGCGTTGCCCAAGGCAGCATCATGCTCTTTCGATACAGGCTGCGCCAGTTGGGTGAATCGAGCAATAAGCGAAAACGACATTCCAAGAACATCCCGTTGCGTATGTGCTTGTGTAAAGCAGAGGTTGTTGCTGTTGGGGTTTCGTTCGAGTGTGAGAGCGAATGAATCCACGATTGGAGCGCCTGGTTGACGACAGCTACAACAGGAAGAAAGGAGAAACCCAACGCAAACGGATTCAGCGGATATTTACGTACCTACACTCATTCCAAGGGAATAAGGCATCTTCCATTCCGCCGAATTTTGCCGAGAGAGTATCTCGGAAAGGGGTGGGCGAACTTCCAACATCGACCCACCCGCAACTGCAGCCCGTCCAACTGCCCTTGGGGTCTACGGCGAACACCTCCGACAGCTCTACCAATTATCTCCAGATGCCCACCCCATGGTAGGCTTTTTCCATAACCTTCAGTCTGCCTTGGGACTACCCTCAAAGAGCGACACCGCGCCGACCGGGCAGTACCGAGAGGACCTGTCATATTTCACGTCGCACACTGCCACGAGCTAGCCGCACACGCAGCCCCCGAATAGCCGAAATTGGCGTGATATTCATAACCTATAAGAATGAGCGTTGTTGATAAAGAAGAAGAAACCCTCCGCTGTCCTCGACCAAGACCCAGCGCGTTGCTGCACAGCGCTCGCGCGACGCATCTGAAGAACTGAAAGAACTCTCGTGTACCTAGAAGAAAAGTGAAGTTGGAAAGGGAAAAGAGAAAGAGTGTCCAATCTGAAATTCCCGACATCTGGCAGGCCGCCAACCAGCCTGGGACCTCCCAGCCTGGGACCGCAACCGCAACCCTACGCTCAATCTGAGGAACCATTATGCGCCCCCCTTAGGCACCACTCCGCGTGCTTCCATCTGTGGCACTGGTGTTATCGACCCCGTTAGGTCTGGCCGGCACGGTCGTCGAGGCCGGAGTCTCCATCGGGGCTGTCAGCCCGCCGATCGCGGACCCAGCGGCCGTAGCTGGCCGAGCGGAAGTCGTCGTCTAGTTCGGTTCCGGTGCTGCCTACTCCCGGGAACCATTCATGTGCGTGTCGGCAGCCCCTGCGTCCTCGGACCCGGCTGCAGACGACGGCGCAGGGTCAGACGACGATGAATCGTCCTCTTGGGCAGCTTGTCCGGCATCCGGTTCGTTGTCGGCTGGCTCAGTTCCATTCTCTGCCGGCGGATGGTCCAGAGTATGAGACGGCGTCGTCGGCTGAAGTTCCGGCTCGTCCTCGCCCGTGGACGCTTGGGTAGTTTCTTGAGCAGGCGTTTCAGTGATGTAGGGAGACATGTTCACGTAGATGTGGGCGTAACTGAGTAATCAAACAGATGTAGTGGATAGGTGCACTGTGACCGGTGTCCGCCCGTCGAGGTTGTCGAGACTCAAGCGTGATAAGAGGACAGCTTGGACATATGATGCTGCTTCGAAATACTTCGACATCTTCGACTCGAGAGTGAGGATGAGGAGCTCATATTTATATCTGCTCGAGCCCACTCGGAGGCGCAAGGCGTATGGTGCTGGTGGTCGCCTCAAAGTGAGGCGAACTTGCCAGCAAACTGCCCAGGGAGTCCCACGCCCTCTGATATTCGTGCTGCTCCCAAACATGAGTCACCAGTCGTGTAGTATGGTAGACTCGGGATCGTACCGAGCAAGGCTGTGACGTGGGCATCTGGTGTATGGCAGGGCTGAGGACAAGCAACTCCGAGTCCAATGACTGCCTTGATGATACGTCATCGACGACCCTGATCTTCGAAGGATACATGTAGGGACCCTAAGAGGTACTGTTTTGGTCTGCGCTGCGCCGACTATGCGTCCATCTTGTCGAGGTATTGGGGTTCGGAGGTTCGTGTACTCGGCTAACACAAGTAGGTATTATCGAGATGGTGTGGAAGAGGGTTTGCTTACATTGATAGTGAGGCTGCAGATAGGTATGGTTGGATGAGTATTGAGAAACAAAGGAAACAGGGCGCCATAACCTTTGAAATCAGGCAAGCACGCGGACAACAGATCATGCTCCAACAGCTTGTGTAACCGCACCTCGTATGGAAAGAAGGCGTAGACAACACCCAACGGCCCGAGTCGCACGAGCCACCTTTCACGGTTCAGACCTCGACTCATCCAACGGCTCCTCGCCACCGAGAGCCAGCTCCTCTCAACTTTCCTTTCGACTTTCCTCTCAACTTTCTCACACCCTCTTCTCCTCACGACGCCCACCACCCCGATACCTTAGCGACGGCTTCTCTTTCGATCTACCCGACTGCGTTCAGCTTTTCTCAGTACCCGGCGGGCGCGGCATTTCCGGCGCTTCAGGTGTCACTTCAGCCAGAGGAGTCATCACCCTGCGAAGTTCGCTGCCGTGATCGACCGCTCGCGTAGAGTCCGGGTTGGCCTTCGACACCACCCAGGTCGAGCGCGCTAGGAGGTGAAGCACGATTTGAAAGTGCTCGCGAGAGGGTCGGTCTTTCGACTTCCATGCTTCACCATACATGAGGCGCACCCACACGGCCGATCTTGAAGTCGGTCAGATTGATCGATCAGTGTAGGAGTGTTAACGAGTGTGGGTAGTGAAGAAACAGGAAACCATCCCTTTGCCCAAATCGGCCATCTGCACCTGGCTCCCAGGTGCCCGCATACCGCTCGCATTCCACGAACCCGAAAGCCCACGTATCCAGCGAAGACAGAGTGTGCCCCCCTGCTATCTCCAAACTCTTGCAGCAGCCCCCCCGTCAGCAAAGATCTCTTCATCCACCTCCCTACTGGTTCACGGATTCACTCCGCCCGCTGGGAGTCGAGCCGCCGTTCTTAGTTCGAGTCCCCTCACGATAGACAACAGACCCCAAGCTAAGTGCGCCCCCAGGTACAGGTCTGTGCGTCGTTCTGACCTCTCTAGGCGGATCGGAGGTGGGAGGCGTTCTGCCTGGAGGCAAGGGAACCTCAATATCCCCAAATTTCATGGTATTTCCCGTGGAAGACGCGCCCGCGTTGGAGGAAGCCCCCTGATTCTGGCCGGCGGAGCTTCCGCTGGTCTGTTGAGAGGAGCTCATTTTGCGCGGATGTGGGCGATATGGATGACCGCAAAAATCGTTTTGGAGAGAAGCGGTGCCTGGTGACAAGTCAAGATGGCGGAGTTACTGATGCGACGGCTCCAAGGCAGGATGTTGCTTGACCTGCTTCAACAGTCTCGTCCTGAGGATAGGGACAGAACCCTCAAACTTATACCTGCCCGGGCTCGCACCAAACAGCAAGAAGGTCGTACCGAGTCGTCGTAAGTACGCACGCGTGGTCTTGCTGGTCGCATCGACATGGCTTTGCTTGCTGGTCGGGCCGCAAACAGTTTCCAGGAACAGCACGATAACGTCCGCTTGAACTCTTGTGTTCAGTCAACAGCTCATGTGCTGAGTTCATGACGTGGCATTCGAGCTCGCATGGCACAAATATCGATGCTAGCAGCTATGCACTGGCCGCGCAGAAGTCCATGCAGAGCAACTTCAAGCCAAAAGAAGCGAGACGCCACCTTCGGTGCCGAACCGAGTCCCAGGAGGAAACATCGCCGACGACTGCGTTTGACCAGATTGTGAGGCTGCCAGAGTAATTGGGTGAGAAGGAGCAAATCGTCATGTCACGGGGTCTGAGCTCGGCCGGGAGACGACCAGCTCGAGGCGAGGCAATCACTCTCCCAGCTTCAGGTGGACCGATTTCGTGACTCACTAAAACCTGATTCGCGAAGGGTAGCGAGGACCAACACGTCGGATCTCACCTCGACAGCTCTGTACGCCGTACCACCACGACCAGCGAGAAGGCGCTTCGAGCAACTACCAACATCCGACCTCGACAGCCCTGTACGCCGTACCACCCCGACCGGCGAGAAGGCGCTTCGAGCGACTCCGCACAACCGACGGCACAAGCCCACCAACCCCCGAGCTCCCTCCCGCGCCCACCAACGCCTCACGCCCTCTTCCCCTCGCGCTCCAGCTGCAGCATCTCCCCCAGCATAACCCTCCCCACGATCCCCTCCCACGCCCACCGGGGCAGCCGCCCCAGCACGGCCTGCTGAAGGGCGTGGGGCGGCCAGGGCACGACCTCGCGGCGCCCGCAACCCACGCGGGCCAATATCGCCCGCGCGACGGTGTCGGCGTCGGGGCGGGGCCCAGGTGGCGGGGGCCCGGACGTGGGAGACGCCGGTGACGGCCGCCGACGCGGAGGCAAGAGGACCTCGACCTCGCCCTCGCCCTCGCCCTCGCCCTCGCCCCCCGGCGTTGCCGCCAACCCCGCCCGCCAGCAACGCCAGCTCCCGCCCCAGCGCCGCGTGCACGGCGGCGGCGAACGCCTTGGCGGCGCGCCGTAGAAGCCGAGGAGCGGGAACCCGGCGTCGGTGACGCTGCCTACGTTAACGAGAAGCAGCAGCGGCGGCGGCGGCGGCGGGGGATCCTCGCGGGGACGCCGCCGCCGCCGCCGCCGCCGCCGCCGCCGCAGCAGCACGGCGCGGGCCAGCAGCGCCGGGAACCGCGCGTTGAGGTTGGCGGCGGCGCGGATCCGTTGCGCCGAGTACCGGGCCGGGTCAGGGGGGCCGAAGGCGGGGTCGGGGCCGGCGCCGACGACGACGCGGAGATCCAGGTCTTCGAGGGCGGCGGCGGCGCCGCCGAAGACGGCCTCGACCGCGTCGTCGTCGTCGTCGTCGGGGGCCGCGGCGGCGTCGAAGACCACCGCGCGGAACGCCGCGCGCCCCGGGAAGCGCGCCGACAGCGCCGCCCGCACGCCCCGCCAGCTTCCCCGCGTCGCGCCCGTGCAGCACCACGTCGAAGCCGGCGCGCGCCCGATGCCGTCGCTCGCGCCCGTGACTAGGGCCCAGGAGGAGGAGGAGGAGGAGGAGGAGGAGGAGGAGGAGGAGGAGGAGGAGGCCGAGGAGGAGGGGCGCAGGTACCGGTGCAGCTGCGAGGGGCGCGTGTACAGCCAGACGAAGTCGAGGGCGTGGTAGGCGAGGTACAGGAGGAGGCCGGCGCCGAGGAGCTGGCAGAGGGAGGAGAAGGAGGAGGAGGACATTGGAATTGAGGTGGTGAGGTGAGGTTGGAATTGGAAACGTGGCGGCGGGCAGGGATCCAGGGGGGAGGGGCGCGGTGCAGATCTCCCGCGTTTTGGGGGCCGCCCGCCGGTTGTTCGCACAGACGAAGGTAAGGATGGTAGTTAAGAAGTAGTTAGTTTGTTCGAGTGAAGAAGAAGTTTTGCATGGACAAGATGTCGGAATTGGTTGATAGATAAGTAAGGCAAGGTAACTTACTTCAAGTGAGTCTGTTTGACGTCCACGCGCAACGCGCAAGCAACAATGACAAGAATGATGCCGTAAGCAATGTCGGCAGGGCTAGTAACCGGCGCTAGCTTCGGATGCACAGCATCCGGCCGCTGCGAGGGATGTAAGACGGGATAGAAGGAGAAAGGAGGAGGATCTGGAGGCAAAACTGACTGGCTTCTTGTTCTCTAGAAGGTCGAGTTTCCTGTACGCTGTGAGCTGCAAACCGACGTCCCTTGCAATCTGCAACACAAGACGGATGGAGGTCGGGGCCCGTCCCAGCCTGACGGTTCGGATGTGAGACAGACACGGGCGGCGGCGGGAGGATCCGCACAGGGAACGTCCCGGCCGTTGAAGATTGGAGCCGCTCACTCGGCACGGACGTCTGAGGGAATTGCCTTTTTGGGAACCGCTCGGCCAATCAAGTGCTGCCATCCCCCCTCCGTCGACTTTACTGGAGGCATCACAGTTGCAACAGATGTGTGTAACCAGGTACAACAAGAGAAGACTGGAACGTGAAGGTGGACGAATGTACCGTAGTTATCCATTCGTAACATAGAAAATCTAATTAAGTAGATAGTCTTGGTCGAATGTACCGTAGTATTCCATTCGCGACATAGAAGAGTTCATTAGATAGTCGTGATCGTCGTTAAGCTACTCTGCTCTTTGGTATAGGTATCTCATCATCTTCTTCATCATCATTAAGGCCCACCGTCACGGGTTCGGGCTAAATAGGATCGGTACATCCATGCTCTGACGATGGCTCTCCTGCTGGGGCGGCGTCGTCGTCGGCGTCGTCGTCGGCGTCGAGCAAACTTGGGGCGTGCTCTTTCCGAACAAGCCCTCGCGGAAGCGGGCACTGCTTAGAAACCCGTTCCCGGCACCTCCAAAGGAGTCCTTCTTCAAACTGGTGTGGCCCTTGCCATGGGGAAACTTGTCACCCAGGCGATTCAGGACGAGCTCTTTGGCCCGGCGCAGGGCGCTGACCTGAATATCGGCGTCCTCAGCAACGAGGCGCTGCCTCTCCTCGGCCTCGATATCGCGCTGGACCGCCGTGATCTCATTACACAGTTCAGCCGTGGGGTCATACACCGTCGGCGGCAAGAGCATCGTTGGCATGCTAGGCTTGGTGTCCAGGATCGGCGCCGAGATCTCCACCTTTTGCTGTTGCTGGTGGTGAGATTGCTGCGTGGGTGTGGTAGGCGTCGCCGGCCGCGAAAGGAAGTATCCAGTTCGTACGGATCCGGACTCGTTGGTAGGCGAGTGTGACAGGTCTGGCTCAGATCCTGCCTGCGACATTGGCGTGATTTCGCCGAAAAGCCTCCGAGATGAGGAGGTGGTCGAGTATATGCTCTCGATCTCGCCATAGAGGCGGGGATCCGAGGATTGGTTCATCAGGGACGGGTGTAGGGGCTCCATGGGATACGTGAACACCTTGGAAAGCTCTCGCCCATCGTCGGAACGACGGGTGGAATGGGACTTGAGAGAGCCTTCTGACCTCTGGTGCCTGTGATGACGGTGGTGGTGGTGGTGGTGGTCATCGCGCGGTTGGTCAACGAAGGTCTTGGAGCGCTGGCGACCAAAGAAGCCGGTTCGTTCTTGTTCCACTACCTCGGGGTGCTCGTGTCCCGGCTTGCGCTTGCGACGCCGCTTTGTGATGCGACGCGTCTTGAACACGTTCTTGAACAGGACACTAGCCTGACGAGAAGCCTCGACATCCGAGGGCAGGTCTAAATCAACTTCCTCGTCTGGGTGGGCTTCTTCATGCTGAAGTTCTTCGGCATGAGGCTCTTCACGCTGTGGCTCAGGCCGAGGTTGTTGGCCATACCGCTCTTCGTCATCTGCTTCGACGACGTTCTGGTCCACGCCTAGATTGATGTTGAGGACCTCGTCGGCGAGGGCTGCTACGGCGGCGGAAGGCTCCGGCTCCTCCCCTGACAAGACTTCTGGTCTCAATGCAGGATGCAAGCCTAGTGGCTCATCTATGGTGGCAGTCGAGTACCGGGTCCAGCGACCAGTGCTGTTGGTGTTGTCTATTAACGGAGCGAGCGCTTCGTTCCAACTGCCACCCTTGATGAGGAATGTGTGGTCGAAGTCGAACTCGCGCACGCAGTGCTGGTGCGCCGCGACCAAGTCCGCAACTTGCTGGACGTTCATGGTGGTGTTCCTCATGGCCAAGAAGCGGAGCTTGTCGAAAATGACCGCCTTCCTGGCGGGTGGTGGAGGTAAGGGTGACATGGGCGATGTCACTTCATTGAAGAGCTTCTGCGAACTGCGAGATGGCGCGAACAGGGGGTCGGCTGCCAGGGCGATCGGGCAAGGCCCTTTGCGGCCCAGCCAATTGAATGACAGCTTCTCCAAGTTGGGCGCGAAGTTGTAGATGTAATCCTGCATGATCTTCAGGTGGTCACGACCAGGCGAGGAGCTGTAGAAGTCCCACGCCTCGGCTGAGATGTGCAGCTTCTTGATCTGGGCCCAACGCTTGCCGGCCGAGGGTAGGCAGCCAAAGCCGGTTGTGTGCCGCAGGTAGATGAATGCAGAGGGGTGGACTGAGGAGAGGGTCAGTTTGCTGAGCTTCTCCAATGGCGCCCTCTCGACGGATATCCGCAGGCTGATCAGCGCGTAATCCACTATGTCGCGGCGGTACCGTTCCCTGGGGTCTTGGCCGGGGGTTTTGATGGTCAAGTGCCGCACGTTGGGCAAATGCCTCATCGCATTGATGAAGGACGGCACATTGGAGGCGGCGTGGAACAGAGGCGGGTATTGCGCGGTGAGGATCTCGCCGAACCCGGAGCTCCCGAACTTGGGTCTCTCGAAGACGGAAGCCATCGAGACATAGGGCTTGTACAGGAAGGGGATTTCCTCGCCCGTCTCCGGATGCACCAGCGGTGGCAGGAAGGTTACATCAGAGTGGGGGAAGTGGAAGGTGAGGTGTTCGATGTGCTGGCCGACCCTCGCCAAGGCCTGGATTCTGGCCGGGCGAGTGAAGGTGCTGGCAGTGAAGTTCAGGTGGGTTCGTAGGAATAGGCGCTTGGTGACGAGGTTGCAGCAGGCCGAGTTTGCGAGGCGAACATTGCAGATGTCCTCCTTGGGTAGTAGTTCGAAGAGTCTCTCGCGAATTTGCTCGTCCCGCCACAGGCAGTAGAACGCTTGAGCTCCGGATGCCATAACTTTCGCATGTCGTTGGGGTTGGTTTTGGAAGGGGTTATGGTCTGCGGCTTCTGACGGGTTCGCGACTCTACCACGGTCACGGGGAGCAGCGCCGTCAGCGCCAGCTTCAGCTTCGTCCTCACTTGCGATCCTCTTCTTCCCTCTCCCAACCGGGCCAATCGCCCGAAGACCGACTTCCGCCTTGCGCCCAGTACCGGTAAGACCAGCTTCGACGGCGACGTTACAGGGAGGCGAAGAAGTATCGACCAGCTCGCACAGCAAACAGGGCCTGGACAGGAGCAAGACGCATGGGAGTTGAGAGGTAGAGTAGACGAGGGCGGCAATGCAGGCGCGAAGGGGGCGCTTGAGTTGGCGAAGGACTATTCGCAGTTTAGGTGATAGTTGTAGTAGTAGCAGTAGCAGTTCATGCAATGCTCAGCACCTGCAGACGGTGACAAGGTGACGGGAAAGAATCAGACAATGTGATTGAGTCGATTGAGAGACTTGACGACTGCGATTGACGCCTGATATTTGGGGATGAATGAAAGAAGGAGAGTCGGTCGGGGGCCCAACGGGCCATGGGCCGGTCTCCGAACATGTTATACCTTTGAACATCCCGCGTGATCAGCGGCAGTGCAGGCCAGGACAAGGACTGCGGCCGTTCCGCGCTCCCATTACCAAGTATTCGCGCAGGCGATTAAGGTAAGTACTTACCTACTTACTTACTACTCAGTCCTGGACTAGCCGGCTAGCAGCCAGACGGCCCCCCCAAGGCCCTCAACTGACAGGACTCAGGGTCTCCCTCCTTTGGGACGTCAGAAGAGCCCCGTCGAGCGAAAACGGTTGGATCGTGAGTCATGGGCTCCGACGGAGGGCGATAGTACGGCTGCACGTCGCCATGCAAGCGCAGCACTCGGACGAGGACCAGAGGGCGACAGTCGGGCCAGTCACAGACGCGACAGGCGGAATGAACCGCGACATTGGCGGTGAGTGGCCGGAGGAGACGAGCCTGTACGGTCCTGCCATGCAGTAGTAACGTCGCTATAGCCTCGCTATTACGCTCGCGATTCCCAGAGCTGCAGCTGCGTTAATGCAGGCCGTATGCACCTGTCTCACGCCTGCAGCGCTCTCAGCCAGTGGGAGGGGTCGAAACATTGCGGAGAAGCGAGACTGCGTTAGACTGCGTTAGACTGCGGCCGAGCTAAGGCCCAACAAGGACAGGCGTGCAGTCTTGGCAGGCAATCTGGATCAGCGCTGGATCTGCCCTCCTCGGCCCTGACCTTGCTGACCCTGGGCTTGTGCAGGCTGGGATCTGGCTGCTGGCTGTCTGGTGCGGTGGAACGTTGTGCAAGACGCTGCAGAGCGCTACGGCCACTAGAACGTTCGCTGCCGTTGACACCGTTCACACCGCCAATAGCGGGTGCGGCGCCTCGCCTCTCCTCGCCTCCCCTAAACCCAGTGGCTGGAAGGCTGGTCCTGGCTCGGTCAGGGCTGGCCATCCCAAGTGCCATGCCTTACCTCTTTTTACCCCTCCTCGAGCAGACGGGGTTGACGGGAACCAGCAGACTCGACTTGCTCTCCCACCCTCCTTTGCCGCCACTGCCCCTGACTAAAAAGTCCAGCACTGCTGCACGCAGGGAGTCGATCGCGGCGGCACGGTCGCGTGCTGATCTGCCAAGCCTGCATTGGCGCACGCGAGTCTGACACGAAACATGCGCGAGGCTCCCGTTCAAACGGCGACAGCTTATATAAGACCATCGCCTGTTCCTCGCGACAGTGGACAGATACCACTGCCGTGTGTGTGTGTGTGTCTGCGTTGCGTGTGCGTGTGCGTGTGCGTGT
Organism: Xylariomycetidae sp. FL0641; assembly: GCA_022376655.1. Classification (NCBI taxonomy): domain Eukaryota; kingdom Fungi; phylum Ascomycota; class Sordariomycetes; species Xylariomycetidae sp. FL0641. Next base: position 88,916 of record JAJJKE010000086.1, read on the forward strand.
GCGTGCGCGTGTGTTGAGCCCGCCGCACCGGAGTTGGGACGAATATCCAGTGTTGCCAGCCCTATGAGATCGCGAGCTTTGCCCCCGCGCCAGACGCCATATGGGCCCAGATCAGGAACAGGAAATCGGATGACACACCCAATGGATCCAGCACCGAGGGCGCCTGGACAACGACCTGGGCAACTGGGAGCTGCCCCGTACGGGAATCGGCTGTGACGGCCAGCACGGACAATTCATCATCGCTCGGTACCGGCAGGGCCCGCCTCACGATCGTGGGATGATAAGATTGATTGTTCATCGCAAGAGGGGCCCTCGTGAGAGGGAGGGGAAGAGGGGGGATCTCTGGACCCGAGAGGGGAGCCCAGGGAGGGGGAGGGGAAGGGCAAGGGCAAGGGGAAGGAGAAGGAGAAGGAGAAGGAGAAAGGGAGTCTCCAAGGTTATCCCAAGGCAAGGCGAGCGAGCATCACGCGCGCAACCGTCAGGGCTCGTCCGGCTGACCTGAACCTACGTGGAGTGCTGGTAAACAACAAAGCATCAGGGCTTGCCTTGGACGCTCCACCCCACGAGCAACGAGATCCCACCACTCCCGCCTCACCTACGCACTCACGATCCCGGGCTTGCCTGGCTTCCTGGAGGCTGGATGAAGGGTTCCAAGGTTCCTAAGATTAGGAACCTTCCTTGAAGCTTGAGGGCATCATCCAGACCAACCCCCGTTTGCGAAACGTCTCGCCCGGCTTCCACTCGTCTTCTATACTCGGCTGCTCCACCCTCTCCCGCTTGTGAATGCCGACGAGCCCGAGCCACGTCTGCAGATGCTCCATCCATCCATCCCGTGCCTCTGTCCATCATGATCCTTCTGTCCATCCCAAGGCCAAGTGGCTGCTCTCGCAACATATCGAGATAAGGTACGGCCACGACCGAGTATCCACCGCCAACAAATACGTACCTACTCTATGACGATCATCATGGATGGTACGAGCGCTTCCGTACCTCCTCGTCCCTCGGCCGCTGTCGACGCTCATTGACTCCCGAGACCCCTATTCCTCCGGCCTTCGGGCCCTGCTCGGAGCGAAGGGGCACTCCGCAGCGCTTCGGCTCTAGCTAAACCAAACTAAGCATGATCTACTCTGGCGTCAGTCGACGCCGGGCTGTGCTTGCTCACGCGGCCGGCTGCCCAACACGGCAGCACAACCAGTACGGCTGTCCAAGGCTCACTGGCGAGGCGGGGCACGGAGGAGTCACGGCGCTTTACTATCATTCGTGTCTGTTTTTAGCCGTCCCCATCTTGGCGGAAGTCCGACTGACGACTGGCTCTGCCGTCGTCCCCCAACTTCGGCGCCTCTCTGTGTTGCTGCAGAGCTCGTCACCCTCCCCCCCGTTTCAAGTTGTTCGCGTCTTCTCATCTAAACGTCTCTCATTGATAGTCACTTCAGCCACGAAGTGCTTACTTACCGTGACCAAGTTGGTTCTCTTCCTTGATTGTCATTACAAGTGTATGCCATCCGTGCTCGACTGGGTGTCATCTCGTCACTTCGCCCATGTAAGGTATCGAGAGAAGTCACTAAGAACACAATGCTAACCTAGACCCCTGGGCCATGTAACACCCCAGTGTGCCTCATTGGTCTTTTCCTTAGTCTTCCTCTCTCTTTCACTTGTCCCTCTTTCTTTCACTTGTGACTCATCACTTTCTACTCCAGTACAATCCACATCACGAACCTCATCATTGTCTATGACCCTTGGCGTAAGGCTAGAACAATGCCGCAGCTCGTAAGGCCGAGAATCTTGTTTACTATGGGACAATGCCCCTCTCATTTGGCTTGTATTATTGCACAATTGTCTCGTTTTGCCTAGCATACAACACCACAAGCACTGGCCTGAGCGAATTATGATTATAAATGAATATGTCAATGAATGGTGGTCCGGGCTACGATTACGATGGTCTATCCACAGTAAGAGTCATCGTCACCACGGGATTGAGACCGCATCCCGATTATACTCTATCAAGCGGCGCAAAGACTTCAGTTGGGATACCATGGCTTCCGCCGCACCCCCTACGCCCGCCCCGTCTCAGGCGGCTACAGTCCACGTTGTCTGCGAAGCAGAGGGTAAACATACTGCCGAGGGTGGCGGCACCTTGACGGATGCGCAGCTCACAGCAGAAGGTATCAAACAATCTGAAGCGCTGGTGACCAAGATGCCTTGGCTGAATCAGGTCGCGTTCGTGTGCGCGGCACCTTACACCCGCTGCATTCAAACATTTGTACCCTTCGTACTGGCAATGCGTTCTGCGCGTCCCGTCGTCATGATCGAGTTTTTGCGGGAGCTCGGTATCCAGCCCTGCGACCTGCCCCTTCCTTTGGACGATCTGAGGAGAGATTACCCTGTCGCGTGGGCTGAGTGGGTCTACCCTGGCACTCCCGCTCACCATACTGAAGCCATCTGGGCGCCCATCCGGGCCGATGTAGAGAGACGTGCAGCCGCGGCACGGGAACTAATCAGAGCAATAGCCATGAAGGCAGGACCGGAGGCCCATGTCGTGGTAGTAACTCCTCGAAAGTTCGCTGCCTACCTGGTAGAAGACTTGTTCGGCGACAAGGGAGCCCTCGAAGAACACGGCCCGGCAGCATGGCAGCCCGCTGAAATGCGATCATTCCGCTACCTCAACCACCAGACGGGCCCCAACACCAGTTTATCGGCCCTAACGGAGACAGACGAGTCGCGAAGCTCGCGCAAGGCCCGGGACGGGAAAGTGTGGCAGGATCTGTCCGCCGAGGAGCGGGCTGAGTACGCGGCTTTATGTGAGAAGTGGCTTCAACGCCTCGTCCAAGAGTTGAAATCGCGACCAGAACCCGGAGACACGGACTCGCCAGGGGAATAGGGGATCTCACTCGCCTTACAGTGATCATATGGGCAGAGGCAGCTCGATGACCGCTCGTAGCACGCACTTGACCGGGAGAAGAGCAGACATAGACTGCTGAGCGGACCAAAGAGGACCTAGTTCCGGTAAGATCATTCGTGAAATTGATATCTTGAGGTCCGGAATTGTAAGTTCTGACTAGAATCAAGGAGTGTCCTACATTCGTGAATAAAAAGCCTGCCTATGACTGTTGCTTTCCGTTTCTATATGCTGCCATCAGAGTGTCGCCGCCTTGGGCAGCATCCGCGACGAGAAGAAAATCCACGGCACTTCATTCACCTCCCTGGAGTTCACTCTTGCGAGGACCTCGTAAATTGTAAGATAGCTGGGGATGTGTGTACATGGAGACTGTGCCGTTGCTCGCGTGTCAAGCATGCGTCGAGACTGGTGTTTGAAGCGCCGACCTGATACAACTCTCACGAACCACCTATCGATGATGAGTCAAGAACCGGTCAACCGAGATTGTCTACATAACTGCTTCTCAGCATCCACGAGCTTCGAGGCAACGTAATTTACAGATACACCAGCAACGCAGTATAAGCCCAGCTGGGAACGGCCTCGGCACACACACACTCTCTCACGAACCCGCAGATCCCGGCCCCAGGCCGGCATGCATTCAAGATCCATTCTATCCTCTTCCGCCCCCTTGTCCGCCGCCGCCGCCGCCACCAGTGCCAGCGGCCGCGCCCCCGCCCGTCACCACCCCCCGCCCATGACCCGAGACGCGCAGTGGACGTGCCGGTGCGGGCACCCCAACCCGGCGGCCCCGGCCTACGCGCACGGCGCGGCGTACGCGCATGCGGGACAGCGTGTCGGCGGGGCCTGGTCAAGTTCCCGCGGACCTGCGCGTGCGGCCGGCGCAACCAGTACGCCCACTTCGAGGCCGCGGCGCGTAGCCGCTGCGCTGCTGGGTAGTATGGAGGTGCTGGGGGAGAGTGTAAGAGGGAGAGGAGGAGGAGGAGGATATTTGTGTGATTCTGTAGGTAGCCTACGGGCGTTGGGAAGGGGCGGGACGGTGGGCGGTGGTGAGATGGCGGCCTGGTGGTCTGGTCGAAGATTCTGCTGAACTTGGCGACCGGGACGAGTGAGCTTTCCGTGCTTCGCGGAGACGTACGAGCAGGTGGCCTTGTATTGTGGGTGTCTGCCTGGGTGTGACTACGGACCAAGTAGCCAACAAAGGGGGTCCCGCGAAGCATGCTCTTGAGTGCCTGTAACCACTTGCGCGAGATCACCACCCAGAGACGATCTCAAGACTTTACCAACTCTTCCGTGGCCACAGTGACAGCGAATGATTTCCAGTCCCAAGAGCAGGCTCTTGAAGTCTACGACGTTTGGCTCTATCCCAAACACGGCGTTCTCCGAGCAGGAGAACAGCCTCCTCGGTATTGCGACTGTCTAAAACCTGGGACAAAAAAGCCATTCGCGATGGAAACACCTAAGGGCCAGAAACCCATAGTCACATACGAAACATGCCTCAGTAGGGACTTGCCATCATCTTGAAACTCAGTCATATACTGTGAGTCATCGATACACTGCAACCAGCATATATCCAGGGTCAACCCGAAAGCGAGCATGAATGAGCCACACCCATAGTGTCGCTTTCTCCGTGCTAGCCTACGCCCTGATTGATTAACGCTGCGAAGCTTGTAAACAGCATGGTCGTCGACCAACTTAGGGTGTAGGTGAGATACCGCGCTCCACCTTCCTGACTCTTATGTGAAGACTAACACCTGGTGTAGCAACTCAACTTACTGCCGACAAGCCACCGCCATGGGGGAAGTGGAATGCGAATGCGACTGCGGGCAAAAGAAGGTCATGCCGTACTATGCCAGAGAAGCAAGTTGCGCATGCGGGAAGCACTTAGCTTGGGGCGCCCCTGTCAAGTTTACCTGGGAGCGCTTCGGTCGAGCGCGCATGACCACGCGACGTCTGACGATGCAGTCTACGGCTGTGGCGGTAGAGGGACAGCACAGCGTGAGACCATCTTCGGCTCTGGCGTCGTTGAGGAGAATCCGGAATAATGGACTCGGGATCGTGGGGAACACGGAGAGAGCAAGGGGATGGGAGGATACTGTTAGGAGACGCCCTTTACGGCCTGCAGCCCTGGGCGCTGGCGAAGCCATTGCCAACCCCTCAACTGGAAGGGTCTTGACAGAGACCGCGTAGTTCGGTAGCGCAGGTAGTCCGCGACTTGATGTATGGAGGTCGAAGCAATACCGTGGCGGAGGCATACTATCGTCTGCGAGTGAAGCTGCAGGATACACTGGGCTATCCCGAGAGAATGACAACTTCGTAACACCCTTGGAGTTGTGTAAACCGCAAGGGCTGTAAGGGCCACTATGTCAGAGGTTAAGGCCGGTAATGGCATGCTCGTCGCAAACCATATGCTCACTGTTCAGCCACTTGCAAGTCCAAGCCTAGCCATGATGTAGGTACATACGTGACAAGAGCCACTGGACATCTTGATGCTTCGAATGACCGTTTCAGCTACCGTGGATGGCAGGCATCGCGACGAGTCACGGACCAACAACAGCGGACATGGCACTCGCGCCAGAATCCGCCTATTGACGATTCCCTATAGCAACAGGCGGGTTGCTATTCACAGTCGCCTGGTCGATGGGCATGCATGATGCCGGTTCCTGGCTGCTTGCTCCTTGTACGACACGCATCCATGGACAGGCCGCACAAAGTAGGTACCCAGGCCAATCCAACAGCGCTCCGCGACAAACACCACTTCCGCGTTGGACACACCCATCCCCGAGTGCTTTCATCCGTACCCATCGCAAACACGGAAACCCGTACACCACGGGCGACACAAACCACCCACCCGGCGCAGCGCGGACAGTTCTCGAGGCACGTGAGGAAGAGAGAGAGAGAGTCACACCGAGCACGCGCACACCGACTGCGGATTGAATGGGCGTGAACAACCTCGTACGCCCAGCCATCCCGGGAGCTCATTTTATAAAACCCGGTGATTCGCAGTTCAGCTTCGCTCGCACTTCGACTTCTTTCTGCTCTTGCTCTCCCGCATAACGCGAAAAAACCTTCCTCCGCTTTCCACCCTCTCCGCCAACAAGTTCGCTCTCTCATCGCTACGTACACCGACCTACCTACTAGGCTCCTCTTCTCTGCAACCGCACCACTTTCTCCAGCGACCTTGCCAAACGAAGTACTTACCTACCGCCAAGATGCCCTGGTGTGCCCCCGCCCCGATCTTCTACTCCGACCCCGGCTACAAGCCGCTGGGGCAGCCGGTGCTGGCCGCCTGGCCGGCGCGACCGGCCACCGTCGTCGGGCACATCGGGGTCCTGTACCCGGCTCCGGCGCCGGCACCGCAGATCGCGTTCCCGGCCCCGAACCCGGCGGACATTGTGAGCTGGCAGCAGCCGTCGTATATTGCGCAGTGGAACTAGGGAAGGTTGGATTTCGGGGGGCGGGTGGGGTGGGGAGAAAAAGGGAACGAGGAGGGAAGCAGTTTGGTGAATGGGACTTGACGGAAAGCTGTTCATTCAGGCGGGTGCCTGCGCATCTTGGGTTCCCGATACCTGGTTCTCGACCCGAGCGTCGCTGTGCTGGGTGGCGGGCGCAGTGGGACGAGGTTCTGGCAGGATGATTCTGTGAATAAGGCCGCGGATGCTCCCTGCTCCCGGCAGTTGTTCTGTGTGATCGCAGCGAATGTTCCCGCCAAGCTGTGGATAGGTCTTTGAGTCCAGATGTCATATAATACGCACCCGCAACGCACAATTTCGCGTCGCGCGTTTCTCAGCAGTTTCGAGATCGTTAAATGCTGGCGGCTAGTGAGGTCGCATTCAGGCTAAGCGCGAGATGCTATTGAATACTCTAGCTTTTAATTGGCTGTGTGAGTAGACATAAACAAAGCCAGATGTTAAGGAGGGTTCGCAGTCGATGAGATAGTTGGCTCATTGCATGAAACCACGTGCTCGAGGCCGGCTATGCTTCCTGACTTGCCTGGCAGGAGGCTGCTTGGCAGGATGATTGGCTGGTTAGCGTACGAGGGGCAAGTTGGAGACAACGCATGACATCAAGCCTGTTCATGTACAGGCACCTGCAGTCAGGAAAACGCGGGGAAAGAGAAGAGCACGATGGTCTGGCTTTCTGCACCATCTCATCTCGATGAAGGCGTGTAACCTTAGGTAGTTTGATCGTGCGCTCGGCCGAGATACCCAACTTTGCGGCGGAGGGCGGTCACGAGCCCTCCAAGTTGAACACAAGAGCCGATATGTGTGTTCTACTTTGCCGAATTTCGTACGAGCGATCAAGAGGTTGCCCAGATCAGTCAAGTTCCTTGTTTCATTACTTACGAGATGGTGTTCCTCCGCCAGAGCAGGAAATCCGAGCTCGCCTGGTCCTGCAGCACCGAGCCCCGCGTCATTTCCCGCAAGCTCAAGTCCGCCGGGCAAGGTTGATGAATATTTGACTCTCGGTTTCAAAACGATCCTGGCTTACCTCAAGGGGTCAGAGAGTCGTTGGACAGGAATTTCCGGCGTTCACGAGGAGAAACGGCCTCTCCACAATTGCGGGAGCCGAAGCATTCCATTGTGTTCGGTACTCGATATGGCCAGTCGTCGGGTGTCGCCGAATCATGTCGGTATCCAGGGAGCAGATACCACCTGCAGCAGCGGCTGTTGGACAAGGTCACTGACGTAGCCGCATACAGCACGGAGGCACGCCGAGTGTGCTTCAGCCCCGGGGCCAGCTGCGCAACATACTAAGTACCTTAGGGTAGGGAGAGAGACCAGGGGAACAAGATCAGGCAGATCGCGGGCGAAGATGCAGCGCAATGTGGGTGGGTGCTGCCGGAATTCGTCGCGTGGCCCTCGGGCCTTTGCAATAATTAACGTGCTGACGACGATGGGGCCTGCAACTTCGCTCGAACCATGAATCTGCCGTCTGCTGCGACATTCCGCGATGGGCTGGTGATTTCTAGGGTCCAGGCCCATGAACCCCAACCGCGACAAATTGGGTTGGATATCTGACATCTGACGTCTTCGGGGACCAACATCGACATTGTGACCCATTGCACTATCGGTCCTGAAATGCATACCTACCTTAGTAGGTAGTACGCTTGGTACGTATGCAACCTTCTCATCTCATGAGGATCCATTGTATCCAGTCAAGCAGTGATGCAGAGGCGGCTGTGCTGTCATATGCGTCTTAAAGGATGGTCTTCTTCAGAGCGCACAAATGACGATGTGGCTTATCATTGTAGTGGGAGGTGCTCAAGGAGCTCAATTACGATACCGGTACCTTAGGGGGGAGCGGGAGGAGCGTCGATCTGAGGGACTTGGAAGTCAGAGATGCAGAGGCAGAGAGGCACAGAGGCAGAGAGGCAGAGAGGCAGAGAGGGGATGAGGGATGGTTCCAAATAGAGGCTAGTCTGTTTAGGTTAGCGTATCTTCTGGAAGGTACTTTCCACGGCGGGTGAACGGACTGCAGACTGCAGCTGGCAGTGGTGATGAAAATACAGTATCAACAGTGCCAGCTGGTACGAACCCATAGGCCATCGGGCTGCCCGCAACAACAACCACTGCCGCTCACATCCCAGCATTGTCAAGTCCGGTCCAGGGAGTTATTACCAGGTAGTTATTACTGTTCTGAACAATTACTTATGTACGTACGGCATGCATTCGCCGAGGAATTGATGCTTTCACCAGTCCATCCACCATCACCGTCACCAAAATAGCGCCCTGAACTGCTGCTAAGCTTCCCCGGCACCCCGAAACATGGCCGCCTCTCCCACGATCGCAGGTCGGTTCGTCAGTCTCTAGCATCGGTACATCCGCAACGGACTCGGACACCCCCATATTTCAAGCTCCAGTACCCTTTTCTGTCCCGCCCAACCGCCCTTCGCGCCGCCTTGTTCGCACGTTCGCAGCTCGCTTAAAGACCGCTGTCGGGTCATTTGCGGGACCTCCGCCCGCCGGCCTTCGATCTGGGATTGCGCTGAACTCGAGTCCAGCCGTGGCCCGTGGTGGGTTTTGCGTTCTAGTAGGGACCTCGACTCTGCTAGGACCGAACCGGCACTCTGGACCACCACCTCCGGCCAAGTGATGAAAGCGCATTGCTGAACTATCGCCCTGACCGGTCCAACGCACCCTGAGTCTGCTATTGATTGATCAATTGATTACATGAGCCACCAACACTGCAATACCACGCCGGAGCCGCCAGAGCCTCCCAACGACTTCTCCCTTCGTCGTCCGATCAATATCACCGTATCCTGCTCCTCTTCGTCGCCTCGCCGCCCACCGACATCACCCACAACACCGCCTACGTTATCGCTTCCCACCGATCGTCACCGCTGTAGTACTAGCCAAGCGCATACTGGGCAAGGCCCACTCCCCGACACCCAAAGGCAGGGTCGCAGCCAGTGATATCATTACCCTACCTCTCGACCAAGTAGGGGTTTTACTCGGCCCTGGCCGCAGCTTGCTTTGATCATGCCACCGGACCTCGACACAAAACCCAAGATGGAGCATGTTATGGACGTGAGCTGGATGACACATGGGAAAGGTACAACTCCCCATCCTTATACCAGGCGCTCCCTTTTGCGCATCGATCCGCGACTCGCGACTCGCGACTCGCTTGAACCTCTTGCGGTGCTTGCTTAGCTGACACGCAATGCATTTTCTAGACAAGCTCAACAAGCACGGTAGTTCCTGGCACTCGAACTCGAATCCCGCTCCGACGCAAGATGCTCGACCTCCGAGCCCGCCTTCGGATTCTACCCCTCCCGCCAAAGTAAACGGCAATGCCGCCTCGCCAGCGCCCTCCTCAGCTCCTGCGCCCACTTCCACTCCATCTTCCCAGCCGGCAGGAGCGACAGCGCCTCCCAGTACTGCTCAGTCAATACCTTCGCGACCGACCCCGAAATCCAGGAGTCAGTCCAACGATTCTCAAGGATCGGCTGGTACCCCTCCACAACGAAAAGGCTCCTGGTTTTCGAGTATATCTTCCAAGTTCTCAGGGTCGCCTGCAAACACCGCGTCGCCGCCGACGGACGCTGTGTCTCAGGACGACAATGACGACGTTGCTCCTCTGCCAAAGATAACCCCGAACAAGAATGCTGTCCTCCCGCATGCATCGCGACAGACGGGCGATGCTCCCTATGTACCCGCACCCCCCAGGTCTTCCCAGCCTGGTTTCCTTGGAGTACTCCGTCGGCTGTCCTCCTCCAACTCGGCCGCGGCGACTGGGACGAAAGCGAGTCATGGACTTGTTGAGCGACGGATTCTCAACGTCGACAAGAACCGAGAGCGGTGTCGCGTGAATGAACTCTCGCAAGGAAAGCTCCGTCGCGTCGCTTTCTGTGTCGATGTTGAGATAGCACCGATGCCACGATACACGGAGGATGAGGAAGAGCCTGCTGCGTGCAAGAAACCTGCCGATAAGAGCCAGAAAAAGAAGCTGACAGAGAAGAGCGAAGGAGCAGCCCTGAAAAACCCAACTGCTGCCAAGGAACAAAAGGAAGATGAAGTTGCGAAGGGAACCGGGGAGTCTCTGCCCAAGGAACCACCAAAGGAGGGCGCCGAACCAACCAACGGTCACACCAAAGAGAGCAGCGTAACAACAGAGACCGAGGAACCAAAGCCGGAGAAAGAGACGAAAGAGCCCACGCGGAAGAAGGAAAAGAAGAAGAAAAGCGAGGCGGAGCGCAAGGCCAAAAAAGAGCAGAAGCGACGGGATGCCCTTGAGAAAGGAGCCATTCCCATGGAAATCCATCTCGACAGTGATTCTTCGCAGGAAGACTTGACGATACGCGCTGGCACACCGCGACCTCAATACACCCCCACTACCAACCCTGCAAGGATCTACCGAAGGTGTTGCCAGTTGCGGGAAACCGATATCCTCACCAAGATTACGCTTCAGCTGCCCAAAACGACCGAGAATTGTCACGACGGCATCGTGGAGAAGCTGGATCTCACCGGCTATCTCTTGTCGCTACCGGACCTGGTCACACTAGGAGACTTCTTGGCCGTGGTTCCGATCCGAGAAGTCATACTCGAGAACTGTGGACTGTCCGACGAAGGGATGCGCGTCATCCTGGCCGGCCTCCTAGCGGCTAGAAAACCCAGTGCCAAAGCGCGCAGGCAAAGCAAGCAGCCGGCTGACCTTATCGCGCAAGGCGGCGTCGTGGAAAGACTGGTCCTCAAGAACAATAAGATTGGCGTTGAGGGCTGGAGGCATATCTGCCTTTTCATTCATATGTGCCGCACGATAAAGTGCCTTGACCTGTCGAGTTTACAGTTCCCTGCCCCGAAGGAGCAGGTGAAGTCGCCTCTCAACCACCACAATCACTTACATCTTCCTCATATCAACGGACACCAGTCAGCATCATCAACCCCTATAGACATCTCGTTGCTTCTGTCCAAATCGTTGGGTGAGAGGCTAGCTGGCCCCGAGCTCGAGCTCCTCAATTTGGGCGCCACTGGACTCTCTGCAAGCCAACTTGGCGCCATTGTCGACGGGGCTCTGAAATCCGGGGTGTCCAGGATCGGTCTCTCGCATAATCATCTCGACTCTGATGGTGTTCAGCATGTTGCTCGATACTTGCGCAACGCAGCATGCGAGGGTATTGATCTGGGCGGAAACGACCTCCGAGACCATCTTGACTCGATCGCCGAGGCTATCGGCGAGAAGGATGAGCTGTGGGCTCTCAGCCTGGCCAACTGCAATCTCAAGCCAGCATCCCTGTGCAAGCTGTTTCCGAAGCTACTGTTGCTCCCCAACTTCAAGTTCCTGGATCTATCGCACAACCACGACCTCTTCGAGTCCGAGCCTAGCGCTATTGGTTTGCTACGCCGGTACCTCCCCGGTATGGATAACCTAAAGAGGTTGCATCTCGCCGATGTCTCGATGTCCTCCGAGCAAGCTATCGCACTGGCCGAGGTGTTGCCCGAAGTCAAGACACTGGCTCACCTCAACCTGCTTGAAAACCCTAGTCTCGTCCAGTTGGCAGATGCGAGGACGGAGGATGACCAGGAGGAAGCCTGCGCCTTATACGCGTCTTTGTTAGCGGCCGTCCGAGTCTCCAAGACCTTGGTCAAACTCGACATCGATACCCCGACTCCGGAATCCGGCGAGCTTCTTAGGGCACTAGCCAACCGGATTGTCGCCTTCTGCATGATGAATCTCCAGGGAGTTACCGACCTCCAGAATAATCCAGACGGCGAAACCTCTCAGAAGCTCGAGAAATACCCCGATGTTCTTCGCCATCTCATTGGACACGAAGATGACTCTTCCGACGAGGATTTGACCGACGACACAGACGCGGCACCTGACGAGGATTACGTCATAGGAGGAACGGGTGTAGCCAAGGCCTTGGCTTGTGTCTTGAAGAACAGGGGCGAGGATAACCGACAGCAATCCGACGAGCTCACAAGAGAACCAGAGGCAGGGACGGCAACTTCAAAGGCCCAGATTCCTCCCGGCAAAGCGAAGGATATGTCGAAGCACTTGCTCGCTACTGCACGCAAGATCCGAGTGCGTCTGCAACCAGCGTTGGCATCCGCAAAAGCCTCCGCTAGGGAGGACATCAACGACTACAGTGAGTATCTTGCCGTCTCGAAGATCACCTTCCCCACTAACCCCGTCACAGACCGTCTAGTCTTCCTGGACCAGACCATTCAAGGCATGATCAAGCGGTTCGAGGATGAATTCCCCGACTGCCGAGAGGGTATATCCCATACCGCCTCTCCCAGAACCACTCCATCGGACGTCACGCCTCCTATTCCCGAGATCAACACTTCTCTGGCACCCTTTGACCATGACCCTGCTGTCTCGGATACGGAGGAGATAGAAACAGAACTGAAGTCACCGTCGCGGTCACGCTCCAACTCGATCATGTCTCACACATCCAAGGCGTTCGCGGAGGAAGAAGGTCGTGTGCTGCGTGCCGGGCACAAGTTCCGTCGGAGCTTCATGACGCAGGATGAGTTCAACATCCTCAATAGTGTCGAGGAGTTAGGAAACGACCCGAGCCATGTGAGGATGATAAGCGGGCTGATGGACGACCTCATGGAAGACGACGAGGAGATTCGAAAACGGGTTGAACAGATGGGAGCGGTGCGGGCCTTCGAGGCAGACAAGGATAATATCTGGAAGCGTCTGCGCGACAAGGACCCACAATACTGGGACCGTTTCCTCGAGAGTCAGGAGAAGGCCCGGGCCAACATCAAGGTGTCGACCGAAGCCAAGAACAACGGCCTCGCGCCCCAGCAGAAGCCCGTTATTGTGGACGAAGAAGCCATCTCGGACTAGAAGTCCCGAGGGCGCGCCACACTACCGCTGCGGAGACGTTCGCAACCTCTTGTGCCCCGAAAAACCTGGTGAATACGGTGGCCTGGTCCCAATGTACATACGCCGGAAATGACCGAGACCGTGATTCCAGGGCACATGAAGCCTACACACGAAATACCAACAACACCTGGCAAACCAGGCGACTTCAACCCGGATCGCTACTTGTATTTTTGCTGTTCCTGCCATCAGTGGCAGGTCACGTTACTCAGCATCGGTGAATGGCGTTCCCCCCTCTTTTTTATTCCTCGCTTGCTGCGTTATGGTTGCTTTAGGTAGGCATTTGGCAGAGAGAGAGAGAGACACACACACACACTGGCAGGGAGTTCTAGAGTAACTAGGATACTACCAACCGACATGAACAAACATACTTGTACTTTTATGCCTCGATTTGATTTTTCATCGTGCCTGCCGCCCTCTGGTGTACTACTGGGATGAACCGCCCGCACTGCGTGGCGCAAGTCGGATTGGGTTATTTTCGCAATGTACGTACAGGCAGGTCGACACGGCCACCATTTTCTCTTTTTCGATCTACCGTGCCGGCCGGCTGAAAGGTCGCTTTCGTTTACTGTGGCACCGCGGACACCCTTGCCGCAGACGTGAAGCCGTCCAGAGCGGCTGCTTGCTTTCTCGAACACGTGGATTGGCGCCATTCACACACACACATATATGGAAGTGGAGTAGGTCCGGCTGATGTTTTATAGCTACTTAGGTAAGCACGCACGTCACTCACATCGCCTTATTCTTGGAGAAGATATCTTTCAGTTCACGAGGGATGGAAAAGAGCTTCATGGTAGCGGTGAGATTGTGGGGTATCACGATATTTTTATTTACATTTTTCGTTGTAAGTAAAAAGGGGGGGGCGGCGATTCAAGCCAGCTCCGCCTGGTAGGTCAAAACAACGTGAAGTACCTGGTCCAAGGAGGTACACGAAGTATGGGAATCTGCGAGGGAGACGTTTTCGCTTCCCACACCAGGCCACTCGATACACGAGCTACTTTCCCAAGCAAGTAGGTAGGTATCGGTCGGCCGCTCTCCTCGTCGGTCTATCCTGAGTAGACCAGCATCTCCGGCCCGGCAAGATCGGACGCGCTTCGTCACGCCAGGGACAAAAATAAATAAAAATGTACATATGTAAAGGAACGCTTCTAGAACGCTGTGGTCTCGTCGCCGTTGTGGCTATCGGTTCAGAATGTGGTGGTGGTGGTGTGTGGTGGCGCGCGCACTGGCTGTCGGCAGGCGGCGGGGGTATATGTGGGGGCATCCAGCCCGGCCCGGTTCTTCCTCCTTTTTGTTCTTCTCTTTCTGGCTCTTCTCTCAATCCAGATGTTCTCGCTGGCACCACGGAAATCCATATTCCAGTCGCGGCCAGGACGGTTCGGCATCATGGGCCCAGGAGCGGTACCGTAAGCGACCAGCTCTTCTATCCTCGGCGCCTCGTTCGTTTTCTTTCCTGGGCTACTCCGCGCTCGCTCTCCTCGTCGTGTCGTGTAGTCGTTGAAGCAGCGGCGTTCTGCTTTCTCAGGCGTACTCGCGCCCCGTCTCCAGGCATCCAGCTTCACCAGATGTGAAGGCACACCGGGACGGATCCACAGTACCCCATTTCAGCTCGTAGCGCCACATATCGCCCTCGCCGCGCGCGGGATGGCAGCGGGAGGAGAGGACAGCCGAGCATGGCCCGCCGACGAGAGCCATGGGGTTCCCAGCTGTGCACCCGTCAGCAGGCGGTGTGCGGAGGGCGCCGAGGCCCAGAACAACCGCGCCGATGAGGAGCAGGAGGGCGAGGAAAGCGAGCAGCGCCGTCGTGTTGAACGCAACGACGGTTGCGCCTTGGGGGGACCCGGGGAGAGCGTGAAGGGTCAGTGGGGCATCCGCGAAAGCCTCCCAGGGCCCCTCTAGAGCCTGACTCGCCAGCACGAGCGGGAACACGGCTTGGCTGAGCAGCATGCCGAGGGCAGCGAAGAGGAGTAAGAGCACCCAGGATACAGGACGCGGCAGGGTCAGGTACAGACTTAGAAGCTGGACGCCGATCGGGTTGGAGGAAACGCGCAGTGGCCGCGCAGCGACGGCGTACAGCGCAGACTCGTACGAAAGGAAGTAGGTGCTCAGCAGCGCGTTGACGGTCAGGTACAGCATGGCGAGCAGTACGTGAGGCAACGCGGCGATAACGGCCAGCTGCGGTGCGTCGACGGGCGCGGGAAACTGGAAAGCGGTGTCTGGCGTCGCCGCGTCCAAGGGCGGGAGCTTGCTTCCGGCCGAGCTGCGCGGGATCAGCAAGCCGAGTGCCGCGGCTGACAGGATCGTGAGCGCGAGCCAGGGCAATGCGCTCAGTATCCAGCGCACGATCGACACAGCCTGCATCCAACAGTGTTTGGTCGGCGTGAAGACCTTGGCATCGCGGAAGCCCCAACGGCTCTTGAGCACGTCGGCCTTGTCCATGAGACAAGCGCCCGAACTCGTTTCGTCGGTGTGGCTGAGGAAAGAGAGGATGGCATCGCCGAGCGTGGCGAGCGGCTTGAACGATGGCCGCAAGACAATGGCGACCAGGCTGAGTACCATCACGAGGTTCAAAATCGCAACGATACCGAGCAATGGGCCGTTGGCTCGCACGCTGCAAGTCTGCTGCGTGACTTGGGTCGTGTAAATTACGGCATTATATCTGCTTCGCGTCAGCTTAGGGAACAGACGGCCCGGCCATTCCCACTCCTGGGGAGCTCACATTACTTGCGTCGCGATCGCGACAAGCAAGACAACCATCCCCACGGTCGACCGCCAGGGCGAGATGCCTACGAAATTGCGGAGACTTGGAATGCCGATTTCAAGCCAGCGCCGCTGATTATGCGCTCTGGCGATTTCCTCGCTCGTCGGGCTCGTGAGGACCTGGAAAGTGTAGTTTGCGACCGCCAGGAGGATGATGGTCAATACGTTTATGGCGACGTGGATACCGATGTGAATGTGCCGCGCGCGCGTGCAGCTGCCCGTGTAAACCGCCGCCTCGCCGGACAGCTTTGTTGTGGTGGCGACAAAGATTAGGCAGATGACACTGACGAGTAAGATTATGAAGGTTAGGATCGCGTTGAGGAAAATGCCTCCTCTCCAGCCGGTAACGTGCTGTCGAAGTAGACTTTGTTCGCTGTTGTTGTTGCTTCCGTACAAGCCGGGAGCGAGGTGGGTGCTCGAGGAATAGTAGTATCCGAATTCGAGGAGGTGGGAGGCGAAACTACTGCGTCGCCGGGGCGTGGTGATTTCGACGCCTTCGCGCTTCCCCCAAGTCTTCTGCTCTCTTTTCCTAGCCAGTGTCTCGGGGGTTTCGCCCCTCATGAAATTGACGACGTAATCGGGGACAATGCTCGCGGCGATGCTCACGGTATCGTCCTGGGGCCGGAAGAGCGTTCGAGATTGCCAACTGGAAGCCGGGCGGAAGAAGCCTCCTCCTAGCATGCTGGATCGGGGGGTCGAGGGCGCCTCCGAGGTGTTGCGGTTATGGAATGGCCATGCTATCGCCGACCTCCCCCCTCTCGACGGAAGACCCGATCTTGACGTGGAATAGTCCGTTCCCCTGGTCTCGCTTCCCTCTTGGATCCTATCGACGATTAGCTCTCGAAGGGAGAGCTGCGAAGCGTTCCGTGAGCTACCTTTCCAAGGGCTCGACATCTCGAATGTCCCCATTGTTGTCGTAGGTGTGTTTTATGGAATCCTGGCCACGGTCCTTTCTGGCGGGTATTACGATCTCCTCCATCCCAACGGGAGATCAGGCAGTGTCACCAGTGAGACATACAGAAGCGAAAATCAAGAAAAGTCGAGCGAAGGTTAACGAAAGACAGCCACGACCACAGGCGGGAACGCAGATAGGACGGAAGATCGACGGAGTAGGAAGAATGATGTGGTGCAAGGACCGGTCGGTATCTTGTATGGAACGACGAGCCTGCAACCAGTGCCGGACCACTACAGCACACCCCCGATCCCCTCCAAGGCCTGTCCCCCATGATATGGGGCCGGGCCCTGCCCGTGAGCACGCACATGCGCAGGGTAAGGTGGACGAGGATCACCAAAGTGACTGCAGATGAGCCGCGCTGGGATAGCCGGTTTAGTCGTCTGAAGGCCGACAGGGGGCACCAGGCGTCCCTAAATTTACTTCATGCGATATGGCCAACCCCTGGCCCGGCACTCTGCAGGCCCTGTTTGCCTGTCGCGCAATTGGCCGGCCGGTCTTGTCGGCCTTGTGGACATGAATAAGACAAAGACACATGTTCACGCAGCTTGGGCTCAGAAGCAATGACTCTATCGCGTCGTAATCGGGCGTGCTGAAAAGCCACCGGTAGAGCCACGTTCATGCTCGGCACCGGCGACGGGCCAATGACGGGTCATAAGTGGCAATGGGGAGGTATAGCAGACCGCGAAGACATCCAAAAGGTGCAGATCCGGGTCTCGTGGTTGGTCCAACGGTCGTGATATGAACGAAACCCGGCAGTGTCTACTGAAGGGGCGCCGGTGTAACATTCGAGAGACGCGAAAGGGTAGCACGTCGTAGTAGAGGGAGTCCGTCAAGTCCGTCGCAGCGTCGGCTTGGGCAGCGGGGGAGCCTTGGGAGCAGCCAAGCTTCCCAATTATCGCCGAAACCCTTGAACCATGCAGCCTGGCAGCGGGGCAGGGAGATCGACGAGCCTGGACTGGCAACTGGACGTGAGGAGTGCAACGGTCTGATGTCGACAACCGCGTTTCCGTCCCCCGACAGCCTTGTTTCTCGCTCTCTCGGAGGTGGACCCGTTACCAAGAATCGCGAATCGCGAGTCTTCCATGGCAATAATCATCCCGTAAGAGGAGGTGCTATGAACTGGTTGCATGTTTTCGGACTTGGAAGACAAGAGCTGCGGACGAACTGGGACACCATTCATGCGTACTGGCAGACTGGGCACCCGCATGCAGTAAGGTGTGTGTGAGAGAGAGCTGAGCCTCCCAAGGGTAGCGCTGTCGAGCCGTCCAACCGGGTAACGGTAGGAGGCCCCTTGCTCCCTACCGTCAGCATCGACTGTGATGAGTGTCTCTGGAATGCTGGCAAGCCTCGTGTCACGGTGCTGGGATAGCCAGCGATGGGATGGATGGGTGGTGTTTGCTGCGCCTCTGCTTCTCTGACACCCTGACTCCTGATGCGACAAAGACACTACCAGAGGCCCGAAGCCGCGAACCAGTCGTAGAGTTCCACCGGCTGATAATAATAAAGCGTGGTCTCGGACACTTTTTGCGCCAGGCAGCTCCCAGCGGTTGAGAGATGGGGAATGTGGGAGATGGGGAATTATTCAGTCCAATGACCAGTGCCAAACTCCCTTCATCTCCCGGGTCAAGCGCGCAAGACAAGCAGGCAAACAGGCAAACAGGCAAACAGGCAAGAGGGCGCCGAGGACAGACTCACGAACGGTACGGGCGGCAGTAGGCGTTCGGAGTACCAACTTCCAAGCCCATCGGAAGCCAACGTCAGGTTCCCGTCCGTGCTACGCCGTGCTTCGTGAGCGTGCTGCTGTGCAAAGAAGCCATGCCATTGCACCATGCCACGGTGCCACGATGATACACAGTGGGAGTGCAGGGTGATAAAGTCTGGTACGAGGGTCAAGGGTTTTATTTGGCAAGGTTTGCAAGGGAGATCGAGGCCGGGATTGGCTGCGTTTCAAGTTCTCTCCGCTTCCGAAAAAACTGAAAGTCCTAGCAGGCGCGCTAGCCCGCTACCGGTTAATCCCCCGGATCCAGTTGCCAGTCTAGAACAACCAGCTGATCCCGATCTGGCTTATCGTCGTGGAATCATCAATCGATTCCCTTCAGATCACCTACGAGCTACCTAAGCTACCTTTTCCTTGGGTGTTTTGTGTTGGGTCGATGTACATTATTTAAAACGGAATCTCCAGCCGGTTAGGCAAGCGACCTCCATCAGACCCAATACACACTGATAGTGGTTCTGGCATCTGTCAAAACTGAATCTTCCTTGTTGTCTTCTTCACTTTACCTCCTTCTAGAACTCCTTCCTTTCGGTATCTCGTTTTCCCGTCTACTTTCAACTTTGGACTTTGGAGACAGTTTCCTAGGTATTCGTAGGTGAAATATGAATAGTGTTGGGCTCCAACGATTGGTGGAGTGCGTTGACCATTCCTCAAGGACATCTTCAGTAGGTAGGTATATTGGTAGATGCGTAAAGGACCTAGCCAGTTGCGCCCAGGGGCGAGAATATAGGTAACGTGATCGCACAATCATTCATCCATCGAAGTACCACTGCGGCTCCCTTCCGATACATCAGTCTTCTTTGAACACTCGCCCAGGCTTGCATAACGATTATGTCTCTCGCTATGGATACATCTGGCATCACCAACCTCTGACCAAATAAGCTACCCGCTGCGGAAAATACCCTAGGTCTATGTGGGGAGGAACATAACCAAGCCAGAAAAGAGCTGGTTTGCCAATGCCATCAATAGAAGGCTAATATCTCCCGAGGCTGCGCAACATGCTGACGCCATGCCGGAGGTATAGGCCATCATCGGCCCCGACGTCTCTTCGGAGCCTCGGAAGAAGCCAAGGCCGGCCCACCCCCACCGGGATGGACAGTATTATACCGTTTCACATCGGCACAGATATCGCGACTCAGTCTCGTATGACGGTTCACGGACTCCCGTTTGAACTTCTGCTTACTGTCAAAAGTGATTATCACCGTCCCCTTCAGGACATACCAGAATAAAGAGTATGTCACCCAACAAACCGACACCGCAAAACGCGTAGTCCGTCGAACGGAACACACCTCGGAGATACATGGAAGGCCTCCCAACCCTGGCCTTGAGCTGTTATACTACCTAATGCCTCGGGCCGAGAAAGATGCTGCGCATCCTGCATTCTCTGCACGGACATTGTCTCCCATGGTTCGGCTTCATGGCACGGCCAAGGCCAAGGACTTATATGCCTGGACTAAGCACCTAACTGTCCATCTGCAACACGCGGCCGAAGCAAATCAATTATATAGTAGAGCCTATGTTACCATCAAGGGAGGAAGAGGAAGAAAATCAAGGAATTTCAAGAGGTAGGATAGGCAGACATAAGGAAGGAAAGAGGGAAACTGCGAGTTCTTAGATATAATCCTGCTCTCCTCATCAACTCCCATAGCGCCTTAATATACAGCAAGGCTTTAACAATTTCTGCCACTTGGGGACTGCCGGTAAGAACGAGATCACCACCAAACGGCTCACCGTTCCAGTCCGACTGACCGAGGGATCCGGGAAGACGGTGGAACCGCCGTTCCAGTTTGCGCTAGGGTGTCTGCCTCGGGCGCTGAGATACTGCAAAGATGTAAGTCGACTGTATTGCAGAGGGCAATGTTAAGTCGATGACTTGACCACCCCCAATACCTTAGAGGTCATAATTTTGAACGGTGAATGCGATAGATCGCCGTCATGGGCGCTTTGAGCTGGTGAACCTGCCCAGGTCTCCTCAGAAATCCGAGGAACCATTCCGTGCCAGAAATCTAGACCCGAAACGTCAGGTAAAGAATCGGCGACATAGGTGGACGTGCATATAGTACAGCACGGCCTTACCAAGGGACGAGAGTGATGAACAGTCACAGTTGCAAGGGAATGTAGTGGCAGAGCATAGAATTTCATTAATTCATTGAACCCGCCATGGATGTGCCTTTCCTATGAACTCCCCGTGCCAAAGACAACCGAAAACGCGCAATGGGGTGATATCACTTTTCCCTTCCAGAAGACAACATCTAGTCAGCGCGGAGCTCAGCGATCCGGGCCCGGACGCGCTCCTCCTTCTCAGCCTTGGTAAGCTTGGGGGTCTTGTGCTTTTTGCTGATCTCCTTCCACTCCTCTTTGCTCTTCTTGGGAGCGTCGCCCTCAACCTTCTTGAAGGGGTCCTCACGGATGGCAGAATGGGCCTCAGTGTACATGTCCTCCAGGCCGTCAGCCTCGATGTCATCGTCGAGGTACTTCTGGAACTGGCTGCGGTAGCGCTCCTCATCATCGTCGGCGAGGGTCTCCATGTACTCGGCGACGTGGCCACCGTAGATGTACTTGCGGAGGGTCTCGGCGTCGAGCTCCTTGGACTCCATGTCGAAACCGGGGAAACGGTTCTCGGAGTGGGGGATGAAGATACCACCGTCGGAGGCACCCTTCATGGCACCGAAGACACGGGCGCCAGTGGAGGTGCGGGTGAGACCAACATCGAGGAAGGCCTTGAAGGGGCGGCGCTCCTCACCGTCGACCTCGGCAGCCTCGGTGAGGGTGTACTCGCCATCGGGTTCCTCAACACCGGTGAAGGTCTCGTCGAGGCCGAGCTTCTTGAGGACTCGGCGGGCGAGAAGCAGACCGGTGGCGTAGGCAGCAGCCCAGTTGGTGAGACCGTGGGTGATACCGTAGGCCTTCAGCTCGTGGGCGTAGGCAGCGGCGAAGACCTTGTCACCAGAGATCTCGGAGTAGACGATCTGGCAGATGATGTCGCGGTTGGTGAAGCGGACGACGAGGCGGTACTTGGGCGCATTGTACTTGTTCTTGGCCTGGGTGATGAGGCGCTTGCGAGCGTAGTAGTCGGTCTTACCCTCGCGTCTGCGCTTGTACTTGGTCTGGAAGCGACTGTTCGGCGATGGCTGTCAGTTTCGAGAAGCGCAAGACGGAAAACTGGGGATGCTGCTCACCTGTAGTACGCGCTGTTCTTGACGAGCTTGTGGAAGGTCTGTCACGATACCCTCGAGTCAGCAATTTGCGCTTCAGACTGGATTTGTGCGGTCCGAAGCATCTTGCATAGACTCTCGCAATCCCATCGCAACGTGGGCCATTTCTGGCATTGCAATGGCTTCGTTCGCGCACCAGGTAATATGTGTTCAACTCACCATCTTGACGGTTTTGGCTGATAGGCGACCTTGATCAGCTCGGTTGTCGTTGGGCGGGATGGATTTGAGATTGGAAGGAAGTCGGGGCGGAGGCAGTCGTGTGCTTTAATTTTTCGTGGATGTGGGCGAAAATTCGCTTGACCAACCCTGGCTGCGTTTGGTGGGCGGGTGGGGGACGACTGCTGTAAGATAGTCGGGTGGGTGACGAGCAGCGCCAAGGCGGGCCAGGTGCGCTGACTTGAGCTGCCACTGATACCAGCTGTCGATTGATTGCTTTCTGGGGCCAACTCGTGGGCCCACCTCTCCTTCACCCAAGCCGAGGCTCTCTCATCTGTTCTCACAGGGTGCCTTGGGGGCATCCGTAGTGCTGCATCACCACAGATGCTTCATTGAGCGTATTTCAACTTAGTAACGTCTTCGCATCAAAAGCGTACCAACTTCTCTTTTAGAGATATCTTTCACGTATTCCCTAAATCTTGCGTTGGCGGAATTAGCAGACACATAGATCAAGATGGCAGTCACCAAGTCACCCAAGGTTCTCCTCTTCGACATCGGCGGCGTCTGTGTAAGTGCAATCTCACACAACACACTCTATGGACCATGTTATGTGAAGTTCAGATACATTATACCTGAATTCATATCGACTACCGCTTAAACCACGTGTTTCCACCGTGTCTTGCCCAAGCCCCTTCCTCGCCGTTTGAGTGCTAACGTTGGACCAACAAGGTTGTTTCCCCCTTTCAGGCCATATTAGACTATGAACTGAGCCTTGGAATACCGCCAGGTTGGATCAACTATTCAATCTCCAAAACATCGCCTAATGGGTGGTGGCATCGCCTCGAGCGTGGCGAGGTGCCTTTAGATGACACCTTCTATGCCGGTTTCTCCTCGGACTTACATGACGAGTCCCGTTGGCGCAGCTTTTATAGTGCACAGCAAGCCAAGAACCCTTCTTTGCCAAAAGAAACACCTCCTGTCCCAAGTATGGATGCGAAATGGCTGTTCAACGACATGATGAACGTGTCGACAGCTCCCGATCCTTGGATGTATCCCGCGCTCAGGAAGCTTCACGAGAGTGGACGCTTCATCCTCGCGGCTATTAGCAACACCGTGATTTTCCCTGCGGGGCATCCTCTTTATCGCGCCAATTTCTTCGATGATCCTGTGCGCTCACTTTTCGATGTCTTCGTCTCCTCGGCGCACGTTGGGCTGCGAAAGCCGGATCCCAGAATGTATCAACACACACTGCGCGAGGTGGACAAGTACGCGAAAGCGCATTCCGACAGTGAGAAGGGCCGGGCTCTGGGATGGAGAGAAGGCGTAAAACCAGAGGAAGTGGTTTTCTTGGACGACATTGGTGAGAACCTTAAAGGAGGCAAGAAGATGGGGTTCCGGACTGTCAAAGTACCGCTAGGAAAGGCGTACGAAGCCGTTGACGAGCTTGAAGCCATCACAGGACTGAAGCTGGCTGGGGACCATCCACGGATACCAATTGAGCCCAAGGTTGGGCCGGTGAAAGCGAAGATATAGCCACGCAGTCTGCCTGTTGAAACTACGGAAGAGTTATGGAATTTCACTCTCATCAGCCTTCACTGCTCACACATGGTGCCGGCTGAGTTCGCGAAGGGCCAGACCTGGACCGTTCGGCAGGCTTCCGGGGCTAACCCCGCTGTGGGGCTTCCCCAGGACCCTTATCTTGGGTGTCGCCGGCCCTAGCCCGTGGTCTCCGAGCTTGATAACGAGCCCTCGACGGGAATGCCGATGACGGCCTTGAGAAAGTACCTACTAACTACGGTAGGTAAAAAGAACACATTGCCCTACCCCTTAACATCGAGAGGATCCAGCAGTACCTCTCTCGGATCTCTCATCCATCCCCAAGCCCGGGATCATGGCCACCACCACCACCACCGCCACGAGCGATGTCCCCGACCTCTTCCCGGCGCGGACGCCGCTGACGGCCGACCAGCAGCGCGCGGGCGTGGCCGCGGCGCTGGACGTGCAGCGGCGGGCATCGGGGTTCGGAAAACGCCCCTTCGGCGCGGCGCTGGTGGGCCCCGACAACGCGACGGTGCTGCTGACGCACCAGTCGGTGGACCAGGTCAACCACGCCGAGAGCAGCCTGGCGCGGCTGGCGTACACGCATTACCCCAAGGAGTTCCTCTGGCGCTGCACGCTGTTCAGCACCTGGGAGCCGTGCGGGATGTGCACTGCGACTATCTACGTAAGTAGTACCTGAGGGAGGGGGAAAAACGGGAAGAGGAGGAGGGCGCTGATGAGTGATGCATGGCAGTGGGCTCATATTGGTCGTATCGTCTTCGCCGGAAGTAATGACCAGCTGTATGAGCTGACGGGCCCGGGGAATAAGGAAAATTTCACGAGTAAGTCGCAGGCCCGTTTCGTCATGCCGTCGGGAGTTGGAGCCACTTGCTTCTCGGGTTTGCCAGTTGCGATGGCCATGCTGTCAAGAAGCTACGGAGGATGCTTTCGGACACTATGGACACTGACCGCGGATCGCAGTGGACTGGCACACCAGGGACTTCCTGAAAGGGTGTCCGCAGAAGGACGTCGAGGTCATCGGCCCCTTGAGTGAAGAGGGCAAGGTCGTGATGGAGGAGAGTGACAAGTACTGGAGCAAGACCCGGGTCGCGAACAGCTAGCCCCGGCTGCATCACAGGACAGGGTTGGCCGGTGAGTGTCATCGAGGGAAGTTAACTCGGGATTCGGCCTAGGGCCACGCAAGTAGTAGAATCGAGGACTGCGATTAAGGTGCTGACCTCAACCACTATCTGACATGTTCGTCGAGGTATCGCAAGCGGAGATGTGGACCCGTTCAGTGACTTCTGGAAGACTGCGTCTTAAATACCTGGTAGAATGTAAGGTCAGATTGCCGGCCTGATTCAGAATCTTGAAGTCAGCCTAGCTCCGTATGTCATGACACAGCTCCTTAGATTCACGACGTTGTGCAGCTTACCTGGCAGTTTCTGTCTTCTCTCTTTCTAGGTAGCCGATCCTGCGTTGTCTGTAAGTGTGAATCCAGTGGTAGGGTAAGATGACTGGAAGCCTCTGCTGTGCTCCGGAAAGGGATGATAGATCTAGATTGATGTGGCGCAGCGACCTCAAAAAGCCCCTGGGAGTGTTTTGGACGAAGTACCGAGAATGTGGATGGATCAAGGTGGCGATGGTGATCAGCTTCATGAATATCACACAGGGCAGGGTCTCGGGGGCATCGGGGAACTTGATGGAAAGATACGAGGATCTAAATGAAGATATTGGCTGCAGGCAACCGACTGGCGCGCGGCCCGAGAGCAGCGAGATAGGGCGGTTGCTGGTAATGAGCTGTTGTGGCTCGTGAGACGCATCTTGAGCCAGGTAACTTCGGTCGTGTTCTTCTGTCCCAGGGCTCTGGTCGGATCCTCGATGTATGTGTACGGAGGTTTTCGGGATGCGGAGAAAACGGTGATACCGGACAGAAACGCAGTACTCGATATAATATCCGTCGGTTATTCTTAACTTCTGCTCAGCGAAACTCTCTGTATTTCGGCTCCTTCAGCTGGCCTGCACACAATCTAGGCTGCGTCGCACACATCACGGCACGGTGTTTACGGCTTTTTCGGCCCATATCCGGGGTTCTTCTATCCGTCAGGCATGCTCCTAAGCGCCAGGGACCTTTCATGCGAAGAGGCGGTGCGAACAGGAGTGTTGTGTATAGCCCTAGATGTTCTCCGCTTACTGATCATGGGGACACAACGGGATCCAGTCTAAGCTCGTCTGAAAGCAAGACTCACCAATCGAGTGGAAAAGCAGGGTACATGTTGAATAAGCTACGTGCCGCAAGGGTCACATGGCCTCGGGCCTCTATTCTGGACATGCTCCAAGCCATGACTGAGCTTCTTCGCTATCGGTAACCAATGATCTCGGTGGGTGTTTGGTATTTCCAGAAAAGCGTTGAAGTGCGACTCGAGCCGTTTTCGTGAGATGTTCTCTCGGGACCGGACTGGTGGAGAGGTACGTCAAGAGACTAGTGACTACTCGAACTCCAGGAGACCGATTCGGGAAATCCAGGATCAGGTAGCGCGCAGGTAATAGGGGCAATGTGTCGTCCACGACAGCTTGCCGCCTGCAGCGCATGCGATATGCTGTGGCTTCCACTAAGCCGACCTGAAGTCGAATAAGATGATGCGATGCTGAGGAACAAGCTGGGCGCTTACCAAACGGGATCGCGAATTGCTTCTGCCTAACCCAGAGGCGCGCATCTCATGACCTTCGATAGCCTTTCGATGCATCGTTGACGAGTGCCCAAGTCGATAGTGGTTCGAGACGCCACCTTGACATGGATGTGCTGAGCCCTAACCTCACACGTACACAAGCCAAATTGGGCTGAGGATGGATTACCCATCTCATGTTCGGGTTATGGTGAGGGTCGTGGTTGGATGGGATAGCTTGGTGATTGTTTCGTAATGCGGTGGAAGTCAGATCTGATCAACCCTGCTCCCGAAACCTTTACCTAAAATGCAACTGAAGGTTACGTTGATTGCAACGTAACCGCAAGGCAGAAGATGCAACTTCATATGCGTAGGGAGTCAGAACCATCGGGTACCAACAAATCCGATGGAAGCGCCATCCGGGCTGTGAGGTCGCAGGACGCAGTATAGGTAGAAGCCGCCAGGCAGTCAGCGAGCAATAAAAACAGCGAACGATCGAACGCGAGCGAATGCCCGGGTACCGGTAGTCGGGATGCAACTCAGGTGGTAGTTGGGGTACCTTAGGCACAAGGTAGGCGCTGCCCTCGTGGCGGACGAGGCTACTGTATGTACATGTCAGTGGCGCGGTGGCGTCCAATGATAATGCTTCCGAGCCTATGGCTTACATGACTTCCACCTTTCCGATTCATTCCATCTGATGACTACTTCCATTTTTTACTACTACGGATACGCGGGCCGGTACCTTACCGAGGCGCCTTGAAGCCTCCCTCGAAGGGTTGGGCTTTCAGCTGCATCCCGTCTGCATCGTCTCCTTGGGAGATTCCAATCCGACTAGACTCAATAGGCTGACAAGCCTCCAGTGGCACATCGCCAACTGTTGAATCGGCCACAATTTGACCTGGGTACACGGCCCTGGCGGCACCAGGCATCAGACTTGGCACGAAGATGCATGCATGAGAGGTAAGACATGCAAGTTCGGGACTGGTAGTGAGCGGATGCGCTTCGACCCGAAAAGCCAGCGGAGACCGGGAGGTGAGTTCTGCACGTCCCATCATACCGCGCTCGGAAGTTGATTTGGCACGAGTTGTTCGTAATACGAATTCCGCTTAGACGTTCAGGCCTATTAGTTGGCCTTCGCATGTGCAGATGGCTTTTCGTGCCTGGAGAACTCCTCATTCGGGACGCATCGCGGCAGATTGGAGGCACGCCAAGATGTCACTGGGGTTCCCGTCTTTCTCGTCATCCGCTATCGGCTCACATACTTAGCTCCGGAGTAGATCCAGACGTCTGGATTCTCTTGACTCGTCCGCCCTTCAGGAACAGGCCATGCGCGACTACCGCCCTGCGTCCCACTCGTTACCGCGAACTGGTACATCCCGAGTGTACGGGATAGGGTTGCCGCTGCCGTGACGTTTATGCATGAGGCGCTTACGTTAGCATCGCATGCTGTAAGTCGTGACATCAGCCACAAGCATACGAGACGACTGACAACGGAATATGCTTTCGCGTACCATTGGCGACGCCCATTGCGTTCGGTCGCTGCCCACTCTTCGAGGGCTTCTAATCACGGGCCTCATCGAGGTAGATCTCAAGTAGCTGGGTGGCTTGGTCGACCTGAAGAGGGTTCTCAGCACTCCATGTCGGCGACCAACTCGGGGACCTTAGACAGTACCGTTCAGCTGGATTCAGCTCAGAGCTAGGGCATCTTGAGTTCCCTTGATCTTGGTCTCGGAACCCGGCAGTCAGCCTCTTCGAGAAAGGGTCAGGTAATGCACTTGCAGTATTGGCAGACCCTATGCTGCTGGGTCTGGGCGCCTCGGTGTGAACCTCATATACCCAGGGCTTCATGATTCTCGTACATGAGCACCTTGATGCAAGTTAGATGTACCAAGAGAGAAAAGTCCCGTCGGCACTCAGGCCGAACACCAGTCAGTCAGTCCTTACTCTCATTCACTAATCTGAAGATGATACTCCACGTGAACGATCTAGACAACAGCCCCCGCAGGCCACGGCATTCGGTAATATCTAAGCAGCTATGCAATGGGACATCGATGAGTCAGTACTTGGAGGAGGACCGAGCTGCAATTGGCCAGGGCAGAATATCGAGTGAGGACTTGGACATACACTGCCTTCATCGCTTAGCCACCGCTCGTGGTGTACCGGTATGCTCCCATATGTACACCTGCGTCACTACTTTGCTGGACAGGCCACCTGAGCCTCTTCATGTCGCTGGCCTCCAACCCCAACTGCATCAGCGAGGCTCGACCGGCCGAGGAACGCAGGTACGCACACGGACAGAGTCGCAATCCCGCGAGATCCTACTAACCAGCCAAGATACTTGGCTATGAGATTCTTAGAAGCTGGCTCCCGGCTCTGACTTCGTATTGCATAAGCAGGGTCCAGGGTCCAGACTCATGATCTGGTGATAGCTCGGGCTGAACGACAATGCGAGCTGCAGGAGTGGCGTACCTGGTCAGCCTACACTCAATCTTCGTGGGATACAATCGCTTCGTGATACCAATACCCAGGATCCTGTTGTTCTCATTCGCTTTGCTATTTGCGGAATACAAGGCTGTGGCACTGCTCGAACGTGGCTCGCTGACGGGCCATATCGGTACAGGACCTTATCGAGAGGAAAGAAAAAAAAAAAAAAAAAAAAAAAAGGAAAGGCGACCATCAAAATGAAAGCTCTTCAGCAGCTCCCGGGAAGCTCAAATGGGAAGGCGAGGCCAACCCTTGCTGACGCCTTAGTGACCAAGTCTACTCTCCGAATAGTCATGTGGCTAGAAGCGCCGTCACAAGCGAAGACGATGCGCATAGCTCGCTCTGTTGACTGTTTCTGGCGGTTAGATCATGCCCAATCCTGGTAATTATCGATTCGACTCATCGAGAACTCTGCAGTTCTGGACCCTCACACCATCAAGTGACCCCTTTCTTGATGCTGGATGACAATCTCTTCGCGATACGCGACAGCCTCGGTCAGCTCGAATCCGTGCCGTTTGTTCCGCTACCATCAACTTGCCTATACGAAGCATGGCAAGATCGATAGGGCACGTTGTCAGGATCACATTGGGTAGCATCCCCTGGTTGATGCCGAAAGATGTTGACACTCCTTTCATGAGACCAACCTATGGTCGGCCAACATGGCTATGATATAAAGTCAGGATCATCGACGCCCAACTGTTCGAAAATCCCAGTCACTATCATCCATCATCGGTCTTTCTCTCTCTTCATTCACTCTTTCAAGCTTGAACTCTTCAGACATTCTCTTGAACATGCGTCTTTCCGCGCTTCTTTCGGGCATCAGTGCCTTGCATTCACTCCCTTTCGTGGCTGCTGCCCCACACCCCGAACACCCATCTCTGAGCAAGAGATGTGACTTCGATTCCGCTTCGTCTCCTGAGTGTTGGGGTGACTTCTCGCTTTCGACGGACTGGTACTCCGAAGCACCAGACACCGGGGTCACTCGGGAGTATTGGCTTGAGCTTGTGAACAAGACTGCCGCCCCTGACGGGGTCGAGAGGATGGTTCTGACCGTCAATGGCACTGTCCCTGGCCCTACCCTTTACGCCGACTGGGGAGACACTGTTGGTAAGTAGCGGTGACCTCACATTTGCCACGACAAGCTTGACTGACTTACACTCATCAGTTATCCACGTGCACAACGGGTTGGAAAACAACGGAACCAGCATCCACTTCCATGGCATTCGCCAGCAGTTCACGAACGAACAGGACGGTGTGGCATCGATTACCCAGTGTCCAACGGCGCCTGGGGAGACGATCACGTACAAGTGGAAGGCAACTCAGGTACCATGACTTGGGTCAGTTTGATAGGCCTAATGACTGACAGACTCGCAGTACGGAACTACGTGGTATCATAGCCACTTCGCCCTCCAAGCTCTGTGAGTACCCTCCTGGCAGATAATCCCAAGGGTGGAGGCTAATGGGCTGAACAGAAACGGTGTTGTTGGCGGTATTGTCATCAATGGACCTGCCTCTGCGCCCTACGACGAGGACAAGGGCCTGATCATGCTACAAGACTGGTTCCATCGAACCGCCGACGAGCTCTACATCTCAGCTTCCACGGCAGGCCCACCCACTCCCGACAACGGCTTGATTAACGGTACCAACGTGTTCGAAGAAGGTGGCAGTCGGTTCCAGACAACCTTCGAAGCTGGAAAGTCCTACCGTCTTCGGCTTGTCAACATGGCCATGGACAACTTCTTCAAGTTCTCCATCGACAACCATACTCTGACGGTCATTGCCGCCGACTTGGTACCTATCGTGCCATACGAAACCGAGATGGTGAGCCTTGGGATTGGCCAGCGATACGATGTTATCGTTACCGCGAACCAAGAGCCGGGTAACTACTGGATGCGATCGATCCCACAGCAAACATGCGGCACCAACGGTATGACCTTGGACATCAAGGGCATTGTCAACTACAAATCCGTGGACGTCGCTGAGCCGGAGTCCGAGATGTTCGAATTCATCGACGACTGCAATGATGAGAAGGCCTCGAACCTGGAGCCATTCGTCTCCCTCGACCCTGGCAGCGCTTTCCAGCAGGAGGTCTTTGACGTTGGTGTTTCCACACCCGGTGGCTTTTTCAAGTGGACCATCAACAACAGCACTTTCGTTTCTGACTGGGCAACACCTAGTAAGTCGGGAAAACCTGACGGAGGTCTTCAGCTTGCTAATGCCAACCTTTAGCCCTTCAGAAGGTCCTCTCCAACAGCTCGACCTTCAACCCAAGTGAGAACATCGTGTACCTGAATGAGACGAACAAGTGGACGTACCTGGTGATTGAGTCACAGCTTGGTCTTGTAAGAAGCCCCGTTGCGCTATAAGATGATGATGGTTAGGCTGACCACTGCAGACTCACCCTGTCCACTTGCACGGCCACGACTTCTTCCTCCTGGCCCAGGAACCCATGGCAACTTTCAGCAGCGACGCTCCCTTGAACCTTGCCAACCCCCCACGAAGGGATGTGGCCATGCTACCAGCTTCCGGGTACCTTGTGATCGCCTTCCCTGCTGACAACCCCGGTGTGTGGCTCACGCACTGTCACGTAGGTTCCCCCAGCTCTTTGAACTCAACATTCGGGTTATGAAGACTCCGCCGCTAACCCTGTGACATGCAGATCGGCTGGCACACCTCTCAGGGCTTCGCACTGCAGATAGTCGAGCGAAGATCCGAAATTCCCACCACTGTGAGCCAGTCGGCTATCGATGGCAACTGCGAAGCTTGGTCGAGCTATGCCAGCTCGAATGCCATCATCCAGGACGACTCCGGCATCTAGGTTCGCAACCCGCTCGAATGCGCGGCAGCCATGCCTCACGATCTTTCTTCCTCTTCGAACCTTCTCTACTCTCGTTCACTTAACCTTTTTACTTCTTCATGCTGTCCAAGCGCACAGCCCACCCATCATTAATCTGTCAATATTAATGGGCAACGTGCTTCGGAGATTGGAGCAATCGGGCAAAGTCGCAGATGGCACGTCTTGTATCGTTGATGGTGTGCTTGGATGTTGATCGCGGCGAGAAACTGTATGATGTACGATGTTGAGTTTGAGAATGATAATGCTTTGCTGTTTTTTCAATCAGCTTCTTGAGAACTACCTAGGTGACGAACGGCCTTTGCCCATAAGCTGGGGCAGGCTAGGCTGTAAAACGGGCATGTTGAAAGGCCAGCAATGGAAGATAACCGACTGCTGACCAGACAGCCAGCTTGCCAGACTTCACGGCACCTCCCAAGAGCTTGTCTCTGTTTCAGGTAGCTGCCAAGACTATCTGACTGCCATGGTATCCCGGCTCTGTCCCGGGTCCGGATGCCAGTTGTATGCAGTCAGCAAAGGACCTTGTCCCCACCACCACACGGATGGAGAGCCAAGGAGATCAAAGTGGCAAGCCTTGCCGAGCGGCATATTTCCAGAAACAATGATTAATCTGAAAGATCTCCAGCGCTTCTACTCGAAGTGATCCGTGCTGGTGTACTGGAAGAAAGACAGACCGAATTCTTCAGCAAAACCCCCTCTGTTCATTAGCTTCCGCCCCGCTCTTCATTAGCTCGCTTAAACGGCCGCTAACCCCGCAAAACCCCGCACCCAATAGGAGAGGTCCAGGGGATTACATACCCGAAGCCTGGGGGGCCCAACAGCGGGCTCCGTAGGTCACCCACTGCAGGGACTGCTCAATGACTCCATGAGGCAACACTACATGGATCGTGGATGGCGGATGGCAAAGCTCGCTTCTGTGCTGGGCATCCCTCGTCATCGACTCTTCGCTCCTTCGGTTGATGGTGTGGTCGCACCGCGCCCTTCCTATTGCCAGATTTGCTTAGTGCCCTCGGGGTACGGTGTACAGAAGACCAATCGATGGCAACAGGCATGCTAGAGATATCGCCTGCTGGTTTGCCTGTCAGGTCCCATGGATGTGGCAATGTGGTATCACCGAGCCCGTCCATCGTCTCTGCTTTGGGTCACAGTCTCTTATCGGAACGGTTCTGCCGAATTTTCCCCCTCGGTGCAGAATATGCGAAACGCTCTGTGCCTGTGTAGCCTAGCTCACTCCTCAATGCTACATCCGGCATCGCCATATTCCTCTCTCTCAGCAGATACCGACCCGCCCAAGAACGATCATGGCGGGCTCAGACAGCAAGGACGTCGAGCGCGCCTCGATGAACGAAGAGCCTCGGAAGATGCCCAGGAGGGACATCAAATCCGACAACGATGACTTGGGCGCTCTCGCGGACCTGGGTGAGACTGCGCCGAGGCTTCTACGTGCGCCCGAGATACTCGCTCATCTCACCGCTGAAGAGCGGCTGAGACTTGAAGCACGACTACGCAGAAAAATTGACTGGAGATTGCTGCCGATGATCATCTTGATGTGTAAGTAGAACCTCGTCCAATCCTCCCCAGCTACCAATTCCTTGTTGTCGCGAAGAGCCGAATGCCCAAACAGGAACCTCGAGGCATACTCTCCGAACATCTGCTGATGCTGACTGTAGACATTCTCAACTATATTGACCGGTCCGTCTTCTACGGAAAACCTAGAACGAATGGTGTCTGATGTTGTACAGCAACAATATCGCCGCGGCGAAGCTAGCTGGTCTGCCCGAAGACCTGAACCTCGATCCGGATTCGGGCCAGTTCCAGGTCAGAACCCCATTCCCCAGCGTGTCCTTCTGGAACACCTGTTGACATCCATCCAGACTGCAGTCAGCATTCTCTTTGTTGGGTATGTCGGTGATGCCCAGCGCTCTGTCTTTCTCCTACTGACTCGGCTTGGCGTACAGATATCTACTGATGCAGGTACCGTCGAATCTGTTCCTAAATAAGCTGGGAAAGCCCGCAATCTACCTTCCGACTTGTGTAAGCCCCAGCCCTAGGGTTTCAGACTGGCTGCCAGTGTACGACTTTGGGCTGACAGCGTTAGATGATAATATGGGGCGTCATTTCGTCCGCCACCGCAGGTTGCAAGGTGAGAACCGGCTGGCTCAGCGTTCGGCAAGAACAGACTGGCTGACACAACTACGTGAAGAACTTCGGCGGCTTGATCGCAGTCCGCTTCTTTCTCGGATTCGTCGAAGCAGCTTATTTTGTAAGTGTCTAGATGCTTATTGGATCGCGTGACCTGACATTGGTCAGCCGGGCTGCCTCTACTACCTGAGTTGCTGGTACACGAGAAAGGAGCTTGGTCTCCGTACGGCGCTGCTCTACTCCGGTGCCCTGATCTCCGGTGCCTTCTCCGGCTTGATATCCGCAGGCATCACAGCGAACATGGATGGCGCACAGGGACTCGGTGCTTGGCAATGGCTGTTCATCATCGAGGGTGTCATCACCATTGGCATTGCCTTCTTGGCCTACTTCATCCTGCCCAACTTCCCTCGCACGACTTCCTGGTTGAGCGAAGAAGAAAGGGCACTTGCTGTTTGGCAGCTCGAAGAAGATATTGGCGAAGACGACTGGATTGACAGCGAGCACCAGTCGCTCTGGCACGGTGCTAAACTGGCCTTCGCCGATATCAAGACCTACGTTCTGGTAGAATCCACCCCATCCTCATTCAAGGCCCAGGTGCTAACGGACTGTACAGCTTGTTTTGCTCTTCGGGATTGTCGCTAGCGGATCTGTTACCAACTTCTTCCCGACCGTCGTCAGCACCCTTGGATACAGCAACGTCGTCACCCTGCTCCTGACAAGCCCGCCCTACGTTCTCGCCGTGATCGTTTCCTCTTTAAACGCGTGGCACGCTGATAGGACGGGGGAGAGATGGTGGCACGTCACTGTTCCTCTTGTTTTCGCCCTTGCAGCCTTCATCATTGCAGCCTGCACGACATCGTTAGGGCCGCGGTACCTCTCGATGCTACTCATGGTCTGTCTGTGCCCTGAATCGAACCCAGGCAGTTGCTAATACGTTCTGGCACCAGGTACCGGGAATCTACGCGAGCTTCGTGGTGTCACTCGCCTGGATCAGCAACACCCTCCCCCGACCGCCCGCCAAGCGCGCCGCTGCGCTTGCCTTCATAAATGCCGTGTCGAACGCTTCGAGTATATACGCGAGTTACATGTCAGTCCTTCTGCGCGGGTTCCTTCGCGCCCACCATCCAGTGGTTCTGACCGATACGCAGGTACCTGGACTGGATGGCGCCACGATACATCATCGCCATGGCGGTCAACTCGGGCACTATCGTCATGGCCATGATCGCTGCCACCGTGCTGTACTTCATTCTTGTGCGGCTGAACAAGAAGCTCGACCAAGGCATCCACGTAGAGGGCGCTATCAACGCGCTGCCGGGCGAAGCAGTACAGCATGGCTTTAGGTTCAAGGTGTAAGTAAGCGTACCCCACTGCACAGAGGAGAAGGGGAGAATATAGGTACTGGTAGTCATATTGTCATGACCACGCTTGGCACTACTACGATCTCGACACGACTTGAAATCATTGCTCAGCCTAGAGTATGTCAGTTAGCACCTCATAAACGAATGGATTTTCCGTGGCTGACTTGAGGGCGGGGGGTGCTATCTCCATGCTGTTATCGGAAGCCGTGTACTCCGAGTCGTAGCTCCCTTTGCTAGACATGGTGTGTCTGTGTCATCCTCGAGTCTCCCTGGCTCTCAACTCCTTCGGCTTTCGTCCTGCTCCGAGTCATCTTCTTTGCAACTTCTGCCGAAGGTTCTTCACCAACGAGAGCCTGCTTGATCTACGAGAGTCCCGCCTGCCACCGCTTATCCCAACCCACCATCGGCCCT
Source organism: Xylariomycetidae sp. FL0641 (assembly GCA_022376655.1). Taxonomy (NCBI): domain Eukaryota; kingdom Fungi; phylum Ascomycota; class Sordariomycetes; species Xylariomycetidae sp. FL0641. The sequence goes on from JAJJKE010000086.1 coordinate 124,461, forward strand.
TCCCTTCGCCAGCTGTTCGATGCTAGCATACCTTATCCAGTCGTCTCCCGAGAAATCTACAGTTCACACTGCCCCGAAGTTGTTAGCTGGAAAGCAGCTTTGCCACCTTCCAGCGCGCAGCTGCACACCTTAACACTTCATCGCTACAGATCACACCTTCCTTACCTCCCCATTCTTATCCTTACCTCAAGCTCGGATATCTTACGTCGCGTCATCGTCCTCCTGCTGCCCTAACCAACCTCACCAACCTCGTCAACCTCGAGCGTAGCACCATCACAGCGAATCTTGTGCTGTTCGCCTTCATTTACCGAAATTGATTCAACTCGCCTATCCCTAACACCCACGCATCACCGCGCACGAGCCATCGCGGACACTTGCTCCTGGGACACGCCTGCCTACTTCCCGCTTCTGTGCGCGGGGTGGGATACCCAATAATCCTCCCACCTCTGGTCTTCTCCCATTCCTTTACCTCGAGCGCAGCCATATACCATGAACATGGCAAGGCCCTCAGCGGCAGCACGCGGCCACGTGGGCAAGAGTGCGGAATGGGGAAAGCTGATCAAATCCAATATCATGAACCATAGCGACCAGCAGCAGCAACACCACGACGCTACCTTATCGGCGACCCAGAGAAGAGATTTCTTCAGTGGTTATCCCTTGCGCCTGGACAACAAAGCCGACCGTGAGCATTTTGCCAGCTACGCGATCACCGAAGCCCTGAAAGACCACCCTGATGACAAATGCGAACTTACGGGCGACCCTATGTGCGGCAAGACGGTTACGGTTGGCTCTTCCCATCGCAGTGTTCCGAAGGATGTTCTCGACGCAGTCCGACGAGATGTCCAACTAGATGTCGACGCGGAGACCACCAACAAGCCCATCAAACAAGAAGAGGAGGAGGCTTGTGCTCAGTCCCTCGATAGCGCTGCTCAATCGGTCTTGTCAGCCAGTCCCAACTGCCTTGGTCCCCCAATCGAAGCAGCAGCCATGTATCTCAGAGCCACGCCGTGCGGCAGGCATGGTCACAAAGAGTTGACGGTCTGGAGATCTCCCTTCCTCCCGATGCTCGACTTCAAAGAGGGTAGGCGTGGCCTCCTCGACCACCAGCTCACTGGGATAGTATGGGTCCTCCAAAGACTGTTGGGCGAGCTCCCCTACCTGACCTATACCGACCCTAAGACCGGAAAGCAACGGAAGAATGTAGAAACCCAGGCTGAGGAGACCAACCGCAAAAGGCTACGCAGCGTTCGCTTCTTTGGTGGCATCATTGCAGATTCCATGGGGCTTGGGAAGACCCTGATCACTGTGTCTGTCATTGTGCTTCTGATCAGCCAGGGATTGAATATCCATCGCGACGCCCGTGGCAAGCCAAAGTATCACCCCATCCTGGTCGCCGTTCCAAGTGCGACAGTCGCGGCTCAAACGATCAAGGAGATTGACGAGATTGACGACGGCCATGTTGTAGATATTGTGGTCGCGAGCCCGATGGCCAAGGTCGATGTCCAAGGTCACGAGGTAACCTACCTGCATTGCAAGCAGTTCGAACAGTGGACGGCAGACTTGGCATACATGTGGGATGCAAAAATCCGCGCCGCTGCCAAGTCCATCATCGTCGTGACACTTGACACATGGGCCAAAAGAACCATCAGTACCAACGAGGACGGTGAGTGGTACTCCAAGTGTACAGCATGGCGTCGGTCTTTCTCTGCTGTCATCGTGGACGAAGCTCACAAGGTCAAGAACGCCGCAACGAGGAACTGGAAGTCGGTAGCTTTCCTCGAGCGACAGTACACCCTTTTACTAACCGCAACGCCTTGCATTAACACAGTTTCAGATCTCCTGGGTCTCACACGACTACTCTGGCAACGCCCTGAAATACATCTCAAGCAAGAGAAGCCCGCAGTGTGGAAGCGGATGGAGGCTGAGGTACGAAGCTTGCAAGACCTGAGTAAGCTTAAAAATATGAAGTTGAAGTCTTGGGATGACTTCCATCTTGTTGTGGCCCGCGAGGGTCTGCTAATGCAGTTGCTCGCCACGAGGAGAGGTGAGCGAAACCCCGACATTGGCAGAATGCGCAGATACCTGCCATTCTTCGAATCTCTGGCGATCTTGAGGAGATCACCGACCTCTCATCTCGACGCGGACTGGGATAAGACGAGACGAGTGTCTCTAGAAGGCCTGTTCCCCCAAGCAATCCACGAGACTCTGGACTTGCAGCCTTCCGAATCCCACGAAAAGCTGTACCAGGCAGTACACCTGGACAATTTCATTGATTACATGACCTTGATCAATGATTTCTCGCCGCCGAAGAATGAAAAGGGCGCCACAATGAAGCCACGAGATGTGGTTCGTGGAACGGTAACCTCAATCTATCGTCGTTTTGTCATTGCTTCCGCTTCGCTGGATGTTTACCGCCTAGACAAGCTCTTTTCTCTGAATGGTTTCTCAACCAAGGTTGAACACATCAAGCAGATGCGCGACAAGAAGGTCCGCTTTCAGCAACTAGCACTATGCCTGCTGGAGCCGACAGACGACCCCCGGAACTGCTTGGACTACCTGAAGATTGCAGTCCGTCACTCACCTGTCCTTAGGTACATCTTGCAGTACATCAACAGCAACACCCTCATGCCGGGCCGTGCCAAACTGAAAAAGCTTCTGGTCGTGGAGGAAAGCCCAATCCTGGCCTACTACTACGAGCTGGTATTGCAGCTAATTGGATTGAAATGCCAGGTCTTCCATGCTAACCTTAGCAACGAAGAGCGCCAGAAGCTCGTTAACGAGTTCAATTCCGACGACAGTAGCTCATGCCAAATCCTGATCCAGATGTACAGTGTCGGATCTGCTGGAACTAACCTCCATAAGAACTGTTCCCAGGTACTTGTGGCATCGCAATCCACAAGCCTGCCTATACAATGGCAAACGATCCATCGAGTAATTCGAGTAAGTTCCTTTAGCCAACCACTTTGTGACGAGTCTCCTTTTTCCCAGACGCTGACCGGCTACAGGTGGGCCAGCATGAGGACGTCCGGGTCGTCCGGGTGAAAGTAACCAACAGCTTCCACGGGTTCCGCGAGAGCCGACAGATCGAAAAGATGCTCCCCGAGTTGGGAGCTCGCGCGCAGGGCGAGATGCAAGCTGTTCTGGTCCAGTTGCTGAACCTTTTCCAGCACGAAGTAGACCAAGCATGGAAGTCTCCCGAGGGCAAGAAGCTAGTCACTGACAAGAACCTCTTGTCCTCAGGGGATATGGTCAGCGGTGACCTTGAAGAGGACAAATACACAGAGGAAGGAAACGAACCGAAGAGACTGAAGCTTGAGCGTAGTGACGACCCGCCTGTTCGTCATGAGCCTCTGGATGTTGCTCTTGACGTTAGAGTGTTCCAGCCACACCACGATAGCCCCAGTGCTGAAGAAGACTCCCTATTTGTTGAGGCGAACGGCGCGAAGACACAATGTGGCTCTCTCAAGCGAAAACGAAAGGATGAGCCGCTCGCAGAAAGGTTCAACACTTCACCAAGCAACTTCTTCGGTACCATGAAAGACGAAGAATTCTTGGAAATCCAAACACGCAGTGGATACTACAACGAGTTCAAGTCGCTCCCACGCCATGACAAGAGCTACTTCGACCACAAGAAGAATGCACTGAGGCGAATGCTTTCGTTTGGAAGCCCAAACGGCAACAGAAAAACTCGTAAGTGGACCTTGAAGGACCTCAAGAACACCGCTGTGTTCGAGTACGCCCTCGAGCTACTGCTACGCGTGAGGGCGGGTGGCAAGGGCTTCGAACTGCTGCCGCATCCTCAGATCGACTTCTCTCTGGCCCCTGACGAAGAACGCGCCAAGCTGCGACAGCTCCTTGCTAACGCGACCCTGACGGACGAGGTCTTCGAGAACGAATCGGGAGGCAAGTCGAAGAAGGGATCTAAAGAAGCCATGCAACTGGATGTCAGCATGAAGTCCATCCAGGAGCTTGAAGAGATTCTACAAGCGGACAAGATCTACGGAGGACCGAATATGAGCGCTACCAAGGCTCACGAGAAGTTCCTGCGGGCCAATGCCCCTGAACAGCCGGCCCAGGGCGATGGCGAACCTGCTCCGCTTGATGAGACTCTGATGGAAGCGGACGGCCAACTTGAAGAAGAAGGCCAAGATAGTGGCTATGGCGAAGTGGAAGGCGAAGGCTATGGCGAAGGCGAGGGCGAGGAAGCTGACGATGTCGATGACGAGCTTGACCGAGATGAGGAGCCTGACCGAGATGAAGAGTCTGACCAAGATGAACAGCCAAACCAAGACGAAGAGCCAAACCAAGACGAAGAGCCGGAACAAGACCCGGAGCACAACGAAAACAGCAAAGACGAGGAGAACGACGATGGCAATGCCCCTATACGTTCCCCGAGCCCAGATATGGTCACTGAGGCCCTTCCATTCACGGCCAGTGAGGCTCACGATACACACAACAAGGGAACGGACCGCAAGATCAAAGAAGAGTCCATTCCACGCTCGTTCCCGCCCAAAACGCCGAACGAGCTGATGACGCGCGGTCGTTCGGCCTCGATAGACTCCAACTCGGCCCAGCAAGGGACTCCCGAGCCGGCGCCAAGACGCAGAGCCGCGACCTTCAAGGGCGGGAACACTAGCGCTGACCCCATTTGCCTTGATGACGAGGATGACGATGACGAGCTTGAAGTCGTGGCTGTTGTCGCGAAGAAAGGCGGCTTCAAGGAGGGCTTGGAGAAGAGAATCAAGCAGGAGGAGGACTGATAGGAGGCCTGGCAATGGTACAGATTTGCGTTATGGTGTTTCGGCGGGATAGGAATCTACTTACCTACCTAGAAGCTTCAGAAAAGCTTAGCAGAAGAATTGATATCGTTGCGTTCTAAGAGAGATGTAGGGATTTGATTGTTCAGTGGCGTAATTACATTGCTGTTGATTATACCAGCTGTTATTTTTCCGTGGTATAATCACTGTGTCTGATGATTGTACCAGTCATCATTATCCGTGGAATAATCGCTTTGCCTCATGATGATACCATCCATTAGATGCAGTGGGATAATCAATGTTTTTGATGAGTATATCAGCCATTAGATTCCGTGGGATAATCACTATTCTCGATGATTATACCGGCCATCAGAGTCCGTGGGATCATCGTGGTGTCGGATGATGATCCGAATCCGATGCAGGAACGTACGCTCCGGGGGGTGTTTGCCGACAACGAAGGGACGTTTGCCAAGGGCTAATACTCCCAAGAAGAAGCAGACAATCCCGCGGGATTTGCTACCCTTAAATAAAGTCGACGGAGCGCCCCCGGCCCGAGACGGTTTGCAGCATGTCTGAGGACCGCAAGTCAATTGTCGGGCGATCGTCACGGTGGCTGCCATTGACGCTTACGGGAATAGGCCGGAGGGTGTAACAACAGCCCGGATGTCATTGCTGTCGGGAAACAGACAGGAGCATCAGGGATGACTCGTAGGTTCGCTGCTCGAGACGGGTTCCTCTGTGCCGGAACCGTCAGCCGGCAAAGGGGGGGGAATATATGATGTTTTTTGGCAGGCTTGGCATTGACGACTTCCCCGATAGACTCAGCGCTTAGACCGGCTAGGGGCACACAGAGTTGGCCCCGTTAGCGTCGCCTTGACGGGCCTTGGCCAGTCGGATGGCGGGGCGTCGCCGTTGGCCTCAACCGCCTCGGGACGGCAATAAGCTGCGAGCTCAGCCACTGGTCATAGCATCATGGTGCGGTCAGTCAGGTCGCGGTCGTGCACTATTGAGGCGGAAGGCGGGAAGTATTAATAATACCGAGAGAGAGAAAAAAAGCATATCTCGGCTTCCCAGTTCCACGGAGGATTCAGGAAGACTGCGTTGGGCGCTGACGGGTGGATTTCCCAAATCCCGATTACATGAGTTTCTCCCCCTAGCGGAAAGGCAATACCTAGCAGACACACACGCACACACACGATCGCAAGGCTTCCAAGATTTCTCCCGTCCGTCGCCCGATCTGAGCGACAGCTGCGGGCATCGCGAAACGGGAGGAGTGGCGAGTCAAGCATTAGGTTGGCCGTTCTCTTTTGGCTTCGCCATCTTAATGAGGGAGATGATGCCACATCATGACGCTCGATATGAAAACTAGGTACTTTAGGTATTAATCAAGAAGAACCCAACTGCCCGTTGGATCTCGCAGACGTCGATTTCCCTAGAAAGCTTCCAGAAGCCCTCCGAACGTAAACCCCGGCCGCAACTTGAGATGGGATTCGCCTTGGGTGACCGCGATAGTCGACCCCCGTGACGCTACGAAATATGTCGAGCGAAGGACACGAATACCGCCCTCCGATGATTATTACACCGCGCGAATACGATATATCGCATTACTACGAGCCGGTGGCAGGCCGGTTCTTCAATCTGCTGCTCATCATAGTCGCTTCCAGCCTTTGCTGTTCGTTCTTCTGTAAGGCAACCCGCCTTGACCTAACCTGCTTCGCGACGGTTCGCCGACATAGCTGACCCGGTCCTCGTACTTAGGGCGGCGCTTGGGCGCCATACGTAACTGGCGCAAACTCCCGTATCTGATCTGGCGTGAGTATTGTACTTACTTACACTTACACAAATCCTCACAGCGGACTATGCCGGGTGCCGTCGCTGACACTTCCCCAGTGCTTCTGGCTCTATACGTTGATTCTTACCTCTTCCTCCTGGGCTCCTCCATCCTGGAGTTCACCTATTCGGCCAACCAGAACCTCGCCGTGTGCCAGGCCACCATTCTCTTCTGCATCACATTGTACCTGTCTACCAAGCTGTTGATATACCTCTTTCTGGTTGAGCGAGCGGTCAGTCTTCCCCGTCTGCTCTGGTTCCTGGCGCCTCCCATATTGACCCGCGGTCAGCATATCATCAAGGGGACGACCGTTCCCCGTTTCAAGTCCAGAATGTACATCTTTCACAACGTCGCGATCATAGGTAAGCATGCGTGGCGTGTTGAAGCGAGGCTGATTACGGCTTTCGGGGTTTCGCCGACGGTCGCTGACTCTATGCAGGCTTCACCCTCATCTTTATGATCTTGTTACTTATCTTGTAAGCCCGACAGTCACACGGCTCTTCGCTTCCATGACTGACTCTCGCGATGCCACACAGTCGCATGTACTCGATCGAGAATAACCTGTGCATGATTTCCGTGCAGCACGATGTCCTGATCTGCGTGATCATCATGGACGTTACCGTCAACGTAGGTGGCCCGGAAGAGTGGGATGGATCGAACACTGGCTGACCAAGTTCAGGTTTACTTGACCGGCCTCTTCCTTCGCCCGATCATCCAGTCGCACTCGTTCAACATGAAGAGCCTCGCGGAAGGCCGGAAACCGTGGAGCCGGAACCGGCATCAAAGTGCAATCGACGCCAAGCTGCATGCGCTCACCATCAGGACCTTCGTCGGCACCTGCTGCACGCTGCTCAGCAGTCTCGCGTAAGCCAGCCTCCTCTTCCCCGCGGCGAGAGCCGAACCGTAGCTGACGTAGCCTCGTAGCAACCTCGTCGGGCAGATGGTTTTCGACGGCCAACCTTATTGGCTATGCCTCCTGTGCTGCGAAGCCGACAGTAAGTCGTCTCGCGAGACCGCCCCCCCCCCCCCCCCCCCCCCCCCCCCCCTCCCTTCCCTTTCGCCGCAATTTCGGCTCACTCATGCCGGCACAGTTCTCTTCAGCACCGTCGTGCTCCACTGCATCACGAACAACGAACACATAGCGGCGCGCTCCCCGGCCGAATCGGCGAACACCCACCCCCGGACCACCTACTTCGGACTCGAGCTCCCGGCGGACCCCGCCGACTCGGGCTTACCGACGCCGGCCACGGCGCGGAGGTCGGTGGCGGATTCGGTGGTCGCGCAATTGGAGGAGCCCATAGCCTGTAAGTTTGCTGCGTTCCCAAACATGGACGTCTGCCTGCGTGCCTTGGTAGCGAACGCGGTACAGAAAGCTGACTTGACTCAGTAGCTCCGCCGCCTTCACACTATGTGACGAAAGGCGGAAGTATGGCTTAGGAGGTTAGAGCGCCAATAGCCGGACGCTTGCTTGGCTGGTCGAGTTCAGTCGAGAAAAGAGGAAAAAATGTCAAGGCCGTGCTGAGATTTTGCTCTAACTAGCCTCCGTAGAAGCAAGAATTGATAAGGTGACCTGAAGCGGGGACAGTCATCATTGTGGCTGGGTTTCGTGGCTGATGCTCATCTCAAGCCCCGCCGCTAGGTACTGTAGCCCTGTCACTGCCCGTACTCCAGCCCTGGAGCCTCCAGAATCCAGATGGACTCCGGCGTTTCTACCTTCGACTCATCAACCTCTAAATTGCCCGACCCGGTCGGTCATGCGAAGACTACCGACATGATAACTTTCACTCCCAGACACTTGTAATGCCCGGAAAGCTTGGCACCTAGCACCCGTTCGTCATGGCTTCACGCGAATCCATCCCGCAATTCCTCTGGGGTCAGCAAGTTCCTCTGCTTATCACCTATGCGGGGACCCCCAACCTGCCCTTTGTCACCTATGTGCCTCGCTTTAGCTACCTAGCTCTGCTGAGGCCACGGCTGTGTTTGTTCTTCCGCCAACCCGTGGCTGGCTCCCACTGCTCCAGCTTCCACCACGAGGATGTCCTGCTCCGTAACCTTCCCGTCGGTCTCCTGGTCGATCTGTACCGCCCAACTCTACCCTGGCGTCTGACCGTTCGCGATGATCTGAGCTGGGATATTGGCGATACTTTCTTGAACAGCGCGAAAGAGGCAAGTCTAGCTGTCGCCGACGACCGCAGTTAACTGGCCGTTTGTCGGTCCCGTAGGCGAGAGCTGACGAGTGACAGGCGGATTTCATTCGCAACGGTAATGCTCATCGGATCATGTCTCTCTCGAAAGACGATACAACAGCCTTGTGGAATTCCGTGAAAGACAGTAAGACACCACGTCCTGTCATGACTTCCCAGGCATGCCGATCAGCGTCTTGCTGACAAGAGCTTTAGACGACTACACAGCCTTCAACCAGGTGAATTCCCGCCTGCTCAACTCAGCACGTGGTCTTAAGAATGTCCCCATTCGCATCTACATACCCCAGTCACCAGAAGATACCGCAGCAGCGGGTGGTCCAGCCGGAAGCTTCAAAGTAGTGCAGCCGCTGGTTTCACCGCGCGTGAGTGAGCGTATGTGATTCCTACCTCGTCCACTTCGGTATATGAGAGAAGGACAAACCACATCGAGATGCTGACGCCACATTAGGGACACCGAAGACACTGGGAGCAGCACTCCACGGCCTTCTGCCGCTGTTGTTTCCCAGTAGTCGAGATCCGGTGCTTGCCAACGTGATCCTGAACGGTGCTCGCGTGCCCTTCCGCGCACCGCTCGAGGAGCTCATGCAAGAAGCCGCGTACCCTGATGGCTGGCTTTATCTGGTTGTCGTTCCGCTGGATATCTAACGACCAGGCGAATACTTCCCGCTCGCATCCACTCACACGCTGTCTCCTGGGACGGAGGCCGCGATGTACGAAACGACAAAATGCACCTACGAGACATGATATGTATGGAAATTTCCGTTTGCGGCAGGCTAGAGGATTCGCATTATTCGAGATGTTGATACGATAACTCGACGACTCTCGACCGGCCCCCAATCCCAGTGGTGGTTCAGGGCCATATTACATGGCACGGAATGCCGGTATCTACCTTACTGAATACTCCTTTCCCACCTCACAACGTCGATACTTCGATATCGAATCACGATAGCGATAGAGCATCCGATTCTCAATCCCACCAAGGCTTAACGCAGGGCCCATCGAGAATCCACTCGTGATTCCAATACGACCCGGTGCGATTGTGGTGCAGAGGGGGCAGCGGCGCGCACTCGGGTACCAGCTTGACCTGCACGCAGTGCGGGGCCAAGGCCGTGTCCTCGCCCATGACGCTGAAGGCGAACTGCAGCCGCAGCACCTCGTCGTAGTTCCCCTGCGACGGGTTGAGCTCGCGCCGGCACGCGAGGTACGTCCCCGGCGCCTGCCCCCAGAGTTGCGGCTGGCGGCGGAGTCAATAGGTAGGTATCAGATGAGGCGGGGGCGCTGGGCGGGCGAAAAGACTCACCTGCGGATGCGTCGGCGCTGGTCCGATGCCGAGGCCCTTCTCCCGGTTCAAGAAGAGTGGGTGCTCGCCTGGTACGTGCTCTTGTGGTAGCACTGCGGGTGTGTCAGGACTTGGAAAGTCACATGAGTCTCGAAGGGGAGTTCTTCTCAACACCTACGGATATAGTCGTGCCACAGGGTGAGCGGCCAGAATCGCGCGTGGTCGGTCACCGTCCCAATGCTACTGTCGGTGTTGTTCTCGTAGAACACCACAGGTGTGGCTTGGTGCCGCTGCGCAACCGCCACGTTCACCCCCCTGTCCAGGCCCCGGTACCCGACGTAGTAGTACGGCCGCTCTCGGATGCCCGGCAGCAGGTCGTGGTACACGGCGTCGGGGTACTCTTCGTTCGGCATGACCCGCAGCCGCCACGCCTTCTCGTACACGTAGTCCGGGTGCGCTTCCGGCGCCGCGGACGGTTCGGCGGATTCCTGGGCTAACGCTGCTGTGACGAGGAGCGCCGAAGTTACGAGAGGTTTCATCTTGAATATCTACACCGAGGACTTTCCGTTCAAGCAGCTCATTATATTGGCCGTTGGCTCGTATCTGAAAAATAAAAGGGAGTGATCGACGATCCCGGAATCACCCAGAGAGGTGAACTTATACATTATATTAGACACCGAGGAGCTCTTCAGGATCCGCTCTGTGGTCGGCTCGTCAACTCCCCCGAAGCGGTCAACAGCATGCCCGCATCTCAGAATGGAAGGTCGCAGACAAGACTGGTCTAAGAGCATATTAGCCGGCCGGCACCACGCACGCAGCGTGTCCCTGCTTCTCGCATCGCTTTCAATCTCCCTCTCTTTCCCTCTGTCCCTCCCATCGCATGCATGAAACGTCACATCCCATCCCATCCCATCCCATCACCTCGGGCCTCTCAGGCTCAATCCATTCTTCGCAACGGCACGGTAACGGCACAACCAACAACCAGCTCCTCCGCAGTGCTCTCTCGCAGTCAGTCAGTCAGTCAGTCAGTCAGCCAGTCCCTCCGCAACAGACCCAATCCTCCTCCTCCTCCTCCTCCTACTTCGCCACCACAACCAACCAACAACCCATCATCATCAGCATCGGTTATTTAGTTACTCAGTTACACCTGAACCAGTTCACGGCGACCGGGGCCCCGAGCCCGACGCGCCGGCCCCAGGCGTCCAGGTCCCAGCGCACGCGCTGGGCGGTCCCGAGTTTCTGTTTCTGTTTCTTCTTCCCGCCCCCCAAAGCCACCGCCGCGTCGACGTCGAACCCCCGCGGCTGCGCGTACAGCACGAAGACGTACCGGTGCGCCCCGCTGCCCGGCGGCGGCGAAGGCCCCGCCCAGTCCGCCACGGCGCGCGCGTCCGCCCCGTGCGCCAGCCGGTAGGTGCCGGTGGGCGGGGTGGAGGCGTCGGCGCGGAGGGAGGGCTTGAGAGCGGGGTGGGGAGGGGTGGTGTTAGTCATGCTGCGGCTGCTGAGGTCGGTAGGAGGTGTGGGGGGCTGGTAGGTAGGTAGGTAGGTAGGTAGGGGATGGATGTTGAAAAGAGAGAGAGAGAGAGAGAGAGAGAGAGAGAGAAGCAAAATACACACCTGGATCCAGTGCAGGACCGGCCCCAGCACCCCGAAGGACGGGAACGGCGCGTCCAGGTCCAGGCCCACCACCAGGTAGTCGGTGCCGGGCTCGACGGCCGGGAAGGTCAGGGCCGGGGGCGACTGGGCGTCTGCGGTGGCGTGGTGGTTAAAGTAGTTAGCGCGGCTCTACGTCTGCAGTCGTGCAGTTTGTTGTGGAAAGGGAGAGCGGACTGGCTTACCGGCTTTGGGGATGTGGTCGCCCGGCTTCACGTCCGCGTGCTTCCCGACGGCCAGGCCCAGGATCTTGGAGGCGTCTTGCTCGATCAGCGCGAGCGCTGCTTTGATGCTTTCGCCTCCGGGGGGCATGTTGGGCGGTCTATGGAGAGAAGGAGGAGGTCTGTTTCTGTCTACTCGAATAGATGATCCAAGGCGCGTGCAGTTACAGGAAAGCTTCGGAACCTCCGGCAGTCGACGAAGAAGATACGGCGCAATAACACGCGAGCTCCATGTAAAGTAGGTTAGGTAGATACCGAGAATCAAACTCGCGGACTTAATAAGATGGCAGACGCGATCGGATTTAATGGGTGGTGCAAAGCGGGATAAGAAGCACCGTCGACGCTATCCCGGGGGGTTTTTTGCCTAACGAAGAACGAGGGCTTCGTTGCAGCCTAAATGAATAGATATCGCTGGATTGATGTGATGGATTGCGCGGCCTACCTAGTATGTTGGCAGGTTGGTTGGCCCATGCCTGATAGATAAGCTTTGTTGGTATCAAGATGTTACATCTGTTGGAAGTAAGGGATACGGCAGAGCATGCTCATTCCCGAAGCGAGGACCTGTGATAAGGACCACGATCATCTCTCCTACAGTCAGAAGTCCAATTGTAAGGAATAAGACAGGTCCGACGCCCGGGTTAGATGAATCGAAGGGTATCAAATGACTTTCAACTAAGGCCGGTGCTGGTACACTCGAGCTCTTTCTCATTACCATTGCCCTCAACCATTGGCTCGGCATTCGTCTGCGTTTCCCGCAACTGGGCATCGAAGCTTCAGTACACTCGAACTGCAGTTAACCAAGGTTGCGGGTGTTTGTGTAGGTATTATACCCCCTCTTGCCCCTCCTACCATCGCTCCAAGAACTCCAAGAACTCCAAGCCTCCGTTGAACTTCCTAGGCACCTGCTCACGGGACTGACCCGACCACGCGACGACGCCCCCTCAATCCGGATACTCTCCTCGCGTGTCTGCACGGCTTATTGGCGGACTCGGCCACCCACTTCGGAATGCTCCCAAGAACGGAACCATCCAGCAAAAACCGTTTGTTTCGTTCTGGTTACATGACGTATGTAAGTACGCGACTTCTCGTCTTCCTTGCGGCGATCGATCGATTCGAGCCGGACCAGGGACGATGTCCCGGCGACAGAATCCGGGGTGCATGGAGAAAGCCCAGAATCAGATCCCCGCTGCGACTGCGACTCAACTCACGCTCACGCGGTCCCCGGTCGGTCGTTCGCCGTGAGCGCCGCCGAGCACAACCGACCCCGCTGTAAAATACCTCTCTCAGGTGATAAGCCGCGGCCTGCCGCCGCCACCGCCGCCGCCACGCAGCGAAAAGACGTTCGTCGTCGTCGTCGTCGTCGTCGTCACGATGCAGCGACGAACCAAGATTCCGCCTGGGGATCACGCGGCCACCGTGACATCGCCGGGCACCACTCGCGCGGTAAGGCTGGTCATTGGAGGAATAAACCTCTCGGCACGCACATTCACACATGCCCACTCTCTCTATCTCCTTCTCGTAGCCGTCAGAACTGATGGCGATGCCGCGGGGTATGCGCGGTAAGCACCGTAGGATAACCTGTCTGTGTCGAGTCTTCGTAGCTGGGCTCGAGACGAGACCAGACGAGACGAGACGAGGCCGTGTAATAAGTAAGGACCTAGGTAGGTATATACATATATATATATATATAGTCCGGCACCTACCTATAGAAAGGCGAGGCGATCGCGTCCCGTTCCACTGCCCCGAGAACGCGGATCCCCAAGCTCCCCTCCGGTCTTCTTTTCCTCCCAGCCTGGAACTAGAGCCCGCATCTACTTCACCACATATCGGAATCGCCCGTATCTTCGAAATGCAGCCCCGGCTCCACCGCGTGGCGCTGACGTCGGCAGCCCTCCTGGCGGCGGGCGCCAGCCTCACGGCCGCCGACACCACCACGACGCCGGACCCGACCACGACCTGGGGCGAGTGGGAGGGCTGGGGGGTCAGCCTGGCGTGGTGGGCGGCCGCGTTCGGGACGCGGGCGGACCTGGCCGACATGCTGTTCAGCCTGGACCGCACCAGCTACAACGGCGGCGCCCCGGTGCCGGGCCTGGGCCTGACCATCGCGCGCTACAACGCCGGGGCGTGCAGCTGGAACCGCGTCGACGGGGAGGCGATGGTGGTCTCGCCGGAGATGGTGAGTAGTACCTAGGTACTTAGTTACTGGCTGAACATCGCCCGCCGCCGCCGCACTGAGGATAGATACCTAGTTACCTACCTACCTGGAAAACAAACAAACCAACCAACCCCGAGCGCCGCAACCACCACACCACAACACAACACACACTAACTAACCCCCCACGTTGCCAGATGCCCTCCCGCCAGATCGAAGGCTACTGGCTCGACCCGTCGTCCGCGGACGTCTCGTCCCCCGCGTGGAACTGGACGGCGGACGCCGCGCAGCGCGCGATGCTCGCCGCCGCCGCCGCCCGCGGCGCCGACACCTTCGAGCTGTTCAGCAACAGCCCCATGTGGTGGGCGTGCGCGAACCGCAACCCGGCGGGGTCCGACGACGGCGCCAGCGACAACCTGCCGCCGGACCGCTACCGCGCCCACGCGGCCTACCTGGCGGCGGTGGCGGCGCGCGCCCGCGACGCCTGGGGGGTCGCGTTCCGGTCCGTGGAGGCCTTTAACGGTGCGTGGGGTTTCGTTTTCGTTTATCGTTTCGTTTCGTTGCCGCATGGGTGTGTGTATATATATATATATACATATCTAGACGTTGAACCCGGTGGCGCTAACCAGGCGGTACGCGCGCAGAGCCGTCAGCCGACTGGTGGACGGGCACCAGCGGGACGCAGGAAGGGTGCCACGTGTCCGCGGGCGCGCAAGCGGAGGTGCTGGCGGCGCTGCGGTCGGAGCTGGACGCGCGGGGGCTGGGGGACACGCGGATCGCGGCGTCGGACGAGACGTCGTACGAGGTAGCGGCGGCGACCTGGGACACGCTCCTCTCTTCTTCTTCCCCCGCCACCGCCGCCAACGCGACGACGACGGGGTACGTGGACCGGATCAACGTGCACGGGTACGGCGGCGGGGCGGGGCGCGGGGCGCTGCACGCGGCGGCGCGGGCGGCGGCCCGGCCGCTGTGGAACAGCGAGTACGGCGGGGCGGACGCGGCCGGCGCCCAGCTGGCCGCGGCCCTGCTGGCCGACCTGCGCGAGCTCCACCCCGCCGCCTGGGTCTACTGGCAGGCGGTGGACGGCGGCGGCTGGGGCCTGGTGGACGGCGACAACGAGGCCGGCACGCTGGGCGCCGTCGAGCAGAAGTTCTACGTGCTGGCCCAGTTCACCCGGCACCTCCGCCCCGGCATGACCGTGCTCGACGGCGGCGCCGACAACGTCGCCGCCGCCTACGACGCCGACGCCCAGAAGCTGGTCCTCGTCGCCGTCAACTGGGACGAGGCCCAGTACCTGAACTTCGAGCTGGGGGAGTTCAGCGCCGCCGGGTCCGACGGCGACCTCGTGCCCCGCTGGAGCACCATGATCGGAAGCGGCGAGCAGTACGTCGCTTACAACGACACGTACATGAGCGGGACCAAGTTCTGGTCCTACTTCGAGACGAACCAGACGCAGACGTTCGAGATCAGTGGCGTGTCTTTGTGAGCCGGGAAGAGGCATGCTATATATTGGCTACATGGTAGTCCAATTCACAGCGCCCGCCTACCTAAGTAGCCTTGAGCATTTGAGAGCAATTTCATCCATGCCACCCCAAGCCCTCCCCCATCTTGCCATCCCAGAGCTTCCTCAAAGCGTGGTGAGCGGGTAAAAAGAACCCCCAAACACAGTACCCAGGAGGGGGGAAGCTGGTAGAGCTGCTGGTATAAGGACTGCAAACATAGAGTATATGCAATGATGATGCCACCCTCAAGCAAATGGCGCCGCTAAACGGTGACTGGTCATAGGATCCAGGTTGCAGTCAATGTCCAAAAGTCAAATCGCGCCGCTCCGTACGCCAGATCGCCGGTCCTGTATAGCCTGGAACAATGAGCCGCCATGTTGCCCGCTTTTCAGGTAGTCTTGATCATAAAAGAGGAAACGGTGAACAAAGGCCATAGCCGGCAGTGCCCGTGAGGTCATCGAGGGGTGTCGTTGTTTGAGCTCGGGGCCGCTGCCGTAATCGCCTGGTTCCTTGCTGACACATTCTTTAGATAATGATCACGATTCAACCCCGTTTGTTCGAGCTGGCTCATCATCTTCTCTGTAATGGGACCAAACGTTAGCGTTACAACTTTCGCTCGCGTTCGGTAGTTGTATCACACCGGGGCAGAGACCCGCCCCGCAAGACGTCCATAGCAACTAAAAAGGGGAAATAAGGGGTGACAGAGAGACATACCAGCTATACCCCATCGGAAACTGAACAACCAGAGGCTTTCAAACTTATCAGCAATGGCTCTCTGGAATACGACGTGCTCCTCTGGAAAGATGCGGCACATGCGCGAGAACGCCAGAATGACGAGGTAGCAGGTGGCACCGGCAGGGGCGCAGATTACAGCCGGACCCGAGGGAATTTGTCCGCTGAATTCAAGATTCACCTTGCAAGAGATATCAGTCGATATCTTGCAAGCCAGGCGCAGCGCTGCAACCGCTGTCGACAACTCGTTGGATTGATCGATATCGGCAGGCCGGACGTTTTCCAAAATTTGAAGGTAAGGGGAATATAGAACGAACAGGGTACTGTAGCCAGACACGTCAGAAGAATGCAACATCTACAGAAGACCACCGGGGACAGGAACGGTAGAATGGCATACCTTGAAAGCATCGCGAAGCAATCGAGAGTATGCTCCCAATGTAAGCTTTGCTGTACCAGAGCTGCCGATGCTTGCCGGACCTCGCTGTCGAGTTCCTCAGACAGTCTGATTTGTGGTCCTTGACGCGAACTTCGTTGCTTGTCTAACACCAATGCACGGTGGAACAGACTAGAGACTTTGGCAGATAGTTGAAAGGAACCAAGCCTATGGCTTCCGACATCTACACTGGTACGTAAGTTTTGCGTAGCATTTGGCGCCGGGAATGACGGTCCTGGCAAGCTACCAGTGTAACCAGCAGCGGGGGTGATCGGGGGAGTATCGGGCAGGAGAGTATCTTGACTTGGACTGGCCAGAACAAAAGGCAGATGTCGGGTGGCCTCATCCTGGTGGATGAATCTAAATTTCATCAGCCCATATTCAAGCATAGCCAGCCAGCAACGAGTGTCGCGGAACTGAGCATCGGCACACAAGCAGCATAAAGACCACTTACTGCTCAAGGATGAACATGCCCCACCAGAGACAGCCGTTTTGCTCGACCTCTTCCCTCGACTGCTCCTCGTGACCTGCCATCATCACGTCGCCACTGTTGTCTTGCTTCTCTTCTCCCGGTTTGACGTCCAGTACCCTAGCCACGGCGACGGTCTGGCTCAGGGTCCGGTAAGCTGTCTCGATATCGCCGTGGCCATACTCGTAAAGCGCGATCAGGGCACCGCACTGTACAAGTTCGATACTAGGCAGAGGTCCATCGGCGCATCCCATGAGAAGCAGGGCCAGCATTCGCTTCGTACTCCGGTACGTTTCGTCAAACATGTGCTGCTCACCAGCATCTGTGAGGCGCATTCTCGTTGTAAGATACATCGCAACGATGAGTAAAGCCAGCTCTTTGGCTCGTAGTTCTGGACCCGATAGGTGGGGAGCTAACTTATGGACTGTTTGCTGTTCATTGTGTCCATTCGAATAGGGCGATGCCTGAGAGTCCGACGGGGAGGCATGATCACCGTCAGGAAGCAGGGTATGAAGCTGATGATGGAAAAGCTGCGGGTGAACAACAGCATACCAAGAATGAATACAGTGAAAGAATAGGTTTATGGCAGTGCGCCAGTCTATTTGGGGACCTCCTTGCGTGGCTCCTGACGAAACCAGCGACAGGATCTGTGAGGGGGAGATGCCTTCCAGAGGCTCGGCGCCCCGAAGCAATAAATCGTTCGAGATAGTGTGAGGCTGAAACAGAACGAGTTGAGCCCCATGAGCATTCGGGTTGTTGATCAACGGATCTTGGACATAGTGACATTTGGCGTTGAGTCTGTGCATATTGGTCAGCCTCGGAAATACCAGGTCGATGTAACCGTGTTGGTTATGCTTGTGTCAGCTCAATGCCGCGTCACCGCCATCTCAAAAAGACGAAAACGATGGCGGCCGAGGATGAGTCGCAGGTGAGCCACGCACCTTTTACATCGGTCACAGAACGGCAATTTCTTGTCGCATTTCCTCTTGGAGCTGCGACACTTCTCACACGCGCGGGCGGCCTGGTTGGGATTCTGCTGCTGCTCCAGGGCCAGCTGTCTACCCATGACGGAAGCGGCGCCGTCTAGGGAGCCGACGGAGCTCCCATTATAGAAATTCCGCTGAGGTGAAAGTCCGGGGGGCGAGACGGTCGCGGCTGGCGACTCGGACATTGGGGAATATCCGGTCGCTCCAGCGGTCGGCATCATGATGGGCGACCCGGGGAGCGAGGGGGAGATGACAAGACCGGTCGGGAACAGGGCTCAGAAGCCGTGAGGCACGGCGAGAGGCACAGTCTGAGTCAAGGGCGAAAACGGAGGACGGCGATTACCAAGCAGGCGTGGCAGGCAGGTCGTCGGCCTCATGTGGATAATGGTTGGCGGTCTAGCCGGAGAAGTAGTGCGGTTTGGCGAGCGAGCGCGCGCGCGCGGCGAGGCAGATGGATGGAATTGGCGTCGCAGAGTCGCAAAGACGGTGTGGATGATGTAATCCCGATGCCCGATCCCGTGGGCCGATCTGGGCGTTACAGTACCGGTAGTAGGTACAGGTCGGCGAGAGGCGAGGACGGTGGTCTTGGAGGTACAGCACTACCGAGACCGCTATTAGGCTCAAAAGTGTGCCGGGACGGTTCAAATATCCGGGAGCGTGCGGCAGTGTGATAGTTTTAGGTAGAGCACCATGTGCTGCCGCCCCGCGGATTTGCAGGCAGAGGTTGCAAGCTTGAAGCTGCAGGGACTCTCAGGCACTCGCGGCTCTCGTGAGGGGAATCTGCTCGGCACTAGCGCGTCTAGCTTGTGTTCTGGTTGTTGGAGACGGGAGAGACAGCCTTCAAATTCGCGGAAAGAGACGAGCGAGCGAGGCAACGAGGCTCGAGCACTCATGCCCTCCCCAGTCAGGTGATCCGGGGGGGGGGCTAGACCCTGTCTCATGCGACCAGGCCTGAGACGATACGGTTCCAGCGGGCCAGACGCGCTCACTCCTATCATTAGTCAGTGAGGACAGGGACATGGTCGGCGACCCATGGCCTTTATTAGTCCAGGTGTTGTAGTCTCTTCATCTTCACCCCCACGCGTGCCTTTTACGCGACCAGCAAGCCAGGCGCAACGATCCGACTCGTGGACGGGTAACTGTCGCGCTGTTCGAGGCGTTCCAGCTGCGTTAGCTCGTCGGGCGCGCGAGGTCAGCTCTGGGAACGAGAGCCGACGGTTGGTCGGTCGGGAATCTCGATGCAACCAACCATCGATCGCATGCGGATGAGGGACAGTTCCGACATTCCAGCTTGTCTTGTCAACGTGAGGGTCGCTTAATTACTAGGAACGTTGTTCTTTGAGGTCCAAGTTGGGAATGTGCTGCGGCTTAGCAAACAGGAGCCAAGGAGCGGCCCGAGGAGGGGTTCCATTCTCGGTCCCGGTTTTACCTTACCAATGAGCATCATGCATTTGGCGACGACATTTTCCCTCTACACTGACTGCGCATGGGTTTCCGGGCACTTCGCAAGGTATACCACAGACAAATAGTAAGCCAAAGCCAGATACGTCTAGGTAATCAGGAGCTAACTAGTAAGTAAGTAGGTACTTAGTATCTAACACACGGTTGCACGGGTTGAGCAGTATGCCATGGCCTGGCCCAGGGACAAGAAAAGAGTAAAACACCAAACGCCCGCGCCTCCCAATCATTATGAGGCAGTCAGTCAGTCTAGAAGCCAGCCCGTGTGGTCATTAGGC
Source organism: Xylariomycetidae sp. FL0641 (assembly GCA_022376655.1). NCBI lineage: Eukaryota > Fungi > Ascomycota > Sordariomycetes > Xylariomycetidae sp. FL0641. The sequence continues at coordinate 144,413 of JAJJKE010000086.1, forward strand.
GAAGTCCTTCCGTTCATTCGCGTTACGGATCCCGCCCAAAACTCCTCGACACCTCGCGATCCCTGAAGCGGGTAACTAGGTAAAGTATCGCTCAAATCGTCAACGACCCCTTCAACGGCAAGTCGCGACTACTGGCGCCAACCCAGATCCCGTACTCCCCGGGCTCCAGGCGCCACTTCTGGGCCTCGACGTCCCAGACACTCAGATCGCGGCGCGTGAGCGGGAACTCCACGGTAGCCGAGTCGGTCGCGTTGAGCGTGGGCTTGGCGAAGCCGCGGAGCTGCCGCACGGGGACGTCGTCGCCGGGGATGCCCACGTACAGCTGTGCGACTTCGGCGCCCGTCACCTCGCCCGTGTTCGTCACCTCGGCCGACACCGTGGCCAGGACGTCCCACAGATCGGTCTGGCCGCCGGGAGCGATGTCCCCTGTTGGGTAGGGGTCCGTCGATCTGTTTCCCTCGGCGCTCCCGTTACGCGTGACTTGTAGATTATCATACGTAAACCTGGTATAGGACAGACCGAACCCGAACTCGAATCGCGGGGTGACATTGCGCCTGTCAAAGTCGCGGTAGTCGAGGTAAACGCCGGAATCGGAGAAGTTGGACTGCGGGAAGCGCTTGAACTCGTCCATAGGTAAATCAGGGGCGAGCAGGACGCCGTAATCGGACTCGTTGCGGGCGACGGTGTACGGCAATTTCCCCGAGGGGGTTGCGTCGCCGTATAGCAGGTCAACAAGGGCTCGTCCCGACGCTTGGCCAGGCAGGTGCGCAAATAGCAATGCGGTCACGTTGGCGTGGTCGATCCACTGGTCAACGAGGCGTGGACCGGCGTTATGAAAAACCACGATCGTATTATTACACTGATTCGCAACGTGGGTAATAAGTCCATCTGTGAAGTCGTCGCGCAGACCGGGACGGTCGAAGCCCTCGGAGGCATAGGCGTTGACGATGACGAGGCAGGCGTCGGAGACGGAAGCGACGTCCGGCTCGGGACTGAAGAAGTCCCACATCATAGCCGTGTCGTCGTCGTAGGCTCGCTGCGTGAGCGCGTCGTACGGCGAACTGACCGAAGCAGGCGTCACGGCCCCGGAACCTCCACCACTGAACAGCGTCCCGTTAGGAGCGATCTGTGAGAAGTCACCATTGGCCCATTCGCCGGAGAAACCGGCGCTTGTGTCCCGACCCAGATACTCCGACTCGCCACCAAAGGTCCATGCCGCCACTCCGCCGTTGGACTTGTAGTTCCACTGGTCCGGACTCCGGACAGAGTAGCCAAAGACTGACAGCATCTTCGGCTTCTTGAGCGGGAGCGTATTGTTGATATTCTTGAGGAGGACATGTCCCTCTATGGCTCCGTCGAGTAAGACCTGCTTGGACGAAGAGTTTCGAGCATCGATGATTCTATGCGGCTTGGTTAGATCAGGGGCAATACCCACGCCAGGTTCGGGGAACCCTTGATCCTGACCCATCTGGTACCACGAGGCGATGATTCTCGTCGCCATATCATCCAAGCGATCTTCGGAAACCGAACCGTTTTTTACAGCCTCCACCAGCTTGTCTCCCCAGAGGTCGGAGTTTGGCATGACCATGTCCATTCCGGCATTGGCCGACGCCACACCGGCATGAAGGGCATCCCAGTCTGACGTAACAGCACCCTGAAAACCGAGCTCTGTTTTCAAAAGGCCGTTTTGTGTTTTGCTATTGGCACATGCATAGCTGTCGTTGACTCGGTTGTACGAGCACATGATGTTACCGCTTCCAGCATAGACGGCATCTTGGAATGGCCAGAGATACATCTCATGCATTGTCTTGTCGTCGATGTTGGACGATACAGATTCCACATCATCGTGAGGCTGACGATTCGTCTCCTGCTCATTGCCGATGAAATGCTTTGTACTCGTAATGACGCCCTGGGACTGGATACCGGTAACGGTCTCGGCCGCGAGCGCGCCACAAAGGTAAGGATCAACGGCAAAACCCTCCCAGTTACGACCGCCCCGAACGACTCGCCCGATAGGACCGACGACGGGGCCCAAAGCCATGTTGGCCCCTTTGACTCGGAACTCGAGACCCATGCTCTCGGCACGGCTCCGGGCCAGGTTGCGGTTCCAGCTGGCGCCGACATGGATGCCGCTCGGGTACCCGCTGACGAAGTCGGTGGCGCGCACGCCCTGGCCGGCATCGGTGAGGCAGAGGCCCGGGAATCCCAGGCGGTCGATGGCGGCGATGTTGCCGGAGCAGCCGTTCAGGGTGCCGGTTGTGCCTGTGGAGGATGAGACGCCCGAGGCTAGCCCGACCTTCTCTTCCGTGGTGAGCTGGTTGACGAAGTCTGTGGCTTTCTTGTACGAGTCTGCCCAGTTACCCGTACCGCTCCCCTTGGCTGGCGAACAGTCAGCCAGTCCACCACAGTTCCAGCCTTTGTTGTGTTCTGGGCATCCAACGACTTACGAGATGGGTAGACCGGTTCGGACTGGCCGTAGAAGTGAGTATCGTCCGTGATGAGGGCGTTACTTCCACTGCCAGACGAGCTGCCACTGCCGTCACCGCCACGATTGCGTAGTACCAGCAGGGCCAGAAGTGCGAGCAGGGGTAATATGAGCAGAGCAGCCACAAGAAGCTTGCCTCGCTTCTTGTTGAGGATGGGGAAGCGTTGCTTCAGTCGTCCGAGCCAGGTTGATCGGTCACCCGCGACCGTCTGTGGCTGCTTAACCTCGGACATGGCGATGCGGCGTGTTGCGTTCGTACGGGATCTCTGCCGCACACCTTCTCCCCACTACCTAGGGTTGTGAACGTCTGGCCGAATGGAATCCTTCCCGGACGGCCGCGAGATTGAGTTGGACCTGGAATCCTCCAAGCGAGGTGGGTGCTGCGATCTAAGACCGCCGTCTTCCGGAAGTTCGAATACATAAACACGCACGCGCGGTACCAGTGCTGTGCAGTGCTGTGAATCGCTATCAAGGGGTGGAAGATCTACTGGACGCTCACGACATGTCAACAACCGATCGAGCCACGGTGTGGTTCAGCCGGACGACTCACCCCCGTCAGCACGTCAAATGGATGTGTGTTGTTGGCGGTTGCCGGGCGGATGAGCTGATCCCTTTTCTGGCAATCTGGCAACCGGCTAAGCCCAGTTTTTTGTTTGGCATCCCCCAACTCTCCCCCAAGTCCCCCCCCCCCCAAACGGCCCCAGTGATCCCCTGGAGATCAGAAGTGCACCCCCAAGACCCCGTAGCCCGCCAAGCAACCCCAAGCCTGGGCGCCTGGACTTGCCTGCTCGGACGACTTGGACGACTTGTCTGGCGGCGACCGAGCAGTGTACAGTATCCGTACCACCAAAATCATGGAAACCATACCTTACGCAAACTAGTGCAATGGTGACGCGCTAGGTCGGCGCAGCTTTGCCTGAGAGATTCTCAGGATTTACCTGTCGTCTAAACCAGACTGGACTTCGAGCCTCTTAATTAGTTAATTTAGTTAATTTTACGCACTATAATTAATTAGCTAATCTAGCTGCTTATAGTTATTTACGGCTATAAGTAGTTAAGTTTAATTATATATAGCTAGTTTTATCGACGTTATTATTTTATAATTAATTATAATTAATTATAACTACCTATAACTATATACGTTTATATATAGCTATTATTATTTAATGGTTTTACGTTAAAGTTTTAATAGTAATATTACGTATTATATATGCTTTAAGTCCGTTAAGTTATTAATTTACAGTATAATAAAAACCAGGTATTTAATTTAATTAATAATATTTACATGTTTAAATCGTAAAATTAATTATTTATAAAATTTATTTTAATTTAACGTAAAGTTTATATCGTTAAAATATATAGTTATTTTAATTTAACGTAACGCGGTAATATTATCCGAATATTTAAACGTGTCCGTTTTTTTTTACTATTTTTCCTTTATTTTTTACTTTTTATTATTTTTTATAGCTATTTTTTATTTTTACGCGATTTTTAATGTTAATTTAACGTAATAAACATATCGTTATTTTTTAACGCTTTTTTTCGGCTTCGCGTTTTTATTTAGCGGCGTATAAATTTTTAAATCTTTTATATATTATATTAAAATTTTAATTAAATGCTTTTTACTTTTTTTATTTTTATAAAAAATTAAGTTAAAACGTACGTAATTTAATATATTTATCGAGGTAAAAAATATATAATAATTAAAATTAATTATTAATTACGTTGTTATATTAATAGCTACCGAATTTTTTTTAACGCTATTTTTTAATAAAAAAATTAAGAAAACTATTAATAATTAACGTATTAATTTAAGCTATAAAAGCGAAATTAGTTAAGCTTAGTTAAGTTAGTTTAAATCGAGGTAATAGTGTAAAGCTTTACGTAAGTAGTATTAAGTAAGTTTGCAAGGCTAAACTTTAGGCTTTTATAAAAAGGGGCGTCGCGATATATTATTTTAGTACTTTTATAATAATAAGCGTTATAATATATTATTTTAATAACGTTAAAATTAATAAAGTATAATATTATATTAACTTATTACTAAAGCCGAATATAAGTCGTAATTTAAAAAGTTAAGTTAATTAAGCTATAAATTTATTTAATATTTTTATCCCTTTTTTATTTTTAAGTTAATTTATTACCACGTATAAGCTATTTAAAATACGTTTAAAAAATTAGTTTAAGT